>SSNP01000036.1:2003227-2078760 GCA_006937955.1 Pachypanchax playfairii
CCTCCCCTCCCTCCCCTCCAAAGATGCATTGTACATCCAAATCCTATCGTCTCTGCTCATCTCCAATCTGCAGGATGGCTGGTGGCAGCATTCGATATGTGGTCTCACTGTTTGCTATTTGTTCTCACAGCTGTGGGTTTGATTCACTGAAAAAATTCATTCTTTCATAAATCACCTCACACTCACAGACCCCGTTTTTTTAGTCAGCCAGAAAATGATTTTCATTCTGAACTTAGCAACAATCGATTCTATCTCCTGTTCTCTGTAAATATTCTGTTTTTAATGATTTTTAAAAACATTGCTCGCTTCAGAAAGCCAAGGTTGAGGGGTTGTTTTTTGGGTTTTTGGAATCTATGAAATTTTCTAGCTTTAAAGACTGTCCAGTGTTTATTTTTTTGTGTCATCATCGTAGTGTGTGCTTATTTATTTATGGAATTTATTCATCATTAAAATAGATGCATGACATAAAAACTACAGTTTCATTGTTCTGTGTGATTCCCGTAACATCCTTTAAATAGGTTATAGATAAACCGTGTTAAAATGAATATTAGTCTTGTTTCTCTCTGTTTCTCTGCACTGAACTGAATTCCTGCACATTCCTGTTTGTCTTTGTTGACCTGTGTGGTTGTTTACAGCTTTGTGATTTTAGACATCAAGTGTATCGAAAGAGAGACTAACAGGGAGGAAAGTACAGTATATGAGTCTGGGGAGGCTCACAGCTGAGACCCAGGAAGGGGTGTGTGGGGGGGGTTGGTGTTCTCCGGTCTACATGAAATGATCTTTTACAGCAGTGGTCACCAACTCTAGTTCTTGGGGAGGATCTGCTGCTTGTTTTAGTTATTTCCCTGTTTGAGCACACCAGATTGAAATGAACTGGGTATTTCTGGGTATTTGCTCCTGTAGAACTCATTAGTATGAAGATGAGTTTCTTCAAAGTTTGTTAGAACAAGGAAACTACTAAACGGTAACAAGATTAGCTATTGGACAAAAGGGTGACATGACCGGAATTGAGACAGTCAGGGGTTGGTTGTCAAATAATTCCCTACTGCTAAATTCTAACAAGACTGATTTGATGGTTATTGGACCACAGAAACTCTTGCATCTGTCTTGCGACTTATCCTTGAAACTTGACAACTATGTCAACTATGAGGTTAAAAACCTGGGTGTCTGGTTTGACCCAGTAAACAAAAGCAGCCTTCTTCCATGTGAGAAATATATTTAAAGTCAGACAGATTTTATCTGCTGAAAATACAGAAATTCTTCTTCATGCTTTTGTGTCTTCACTCATCGACTATTGCAACACCTTGTTCTCAGGGCTACCGAGGAAATACTTCAGAGGGCTCCAGAAGGTTCAAAACTCAGCTGCTTGTATTCTGACGGGCACCAGAAAGTATGAGCGCATCACACCAGTGCTGAGAGCTCTACACTGGCTCCCTTGTCATCTCCGAGTAGACTTTAAAGTCCTTCTACTCACTTATAAGGCTAGACATGGCCTAGCTCCACCCTATCTCTCTGAACTTTTAAATCCATATGATCCACCCCGTCTTCTTCTTCTTCTTCTTCTTCTTCTTCCAGGAAACAGTATACCTCGCTCTCATAGGCTAGTTTGTTAGCCAATCAGAGTCCAGCAAATTCGAATAATGAATATGAACAAGCTGCTGACGGAAGGAGCCGGAACCACCCGAATTTTAATGCAGACAGATTGAAAGGTCTGTTAATCAGTGTTTCCTAACATTTTTTAGATATAAAATGTTTCATATTACTGGTTAATACTTATGAAATAACCACAAACTCCTGAAATTTGTATGAAATGTCCTCTTTAAAGTATTTTTGAGAATATAAATATAAAAAATACATATCTGGAGTTTAGCTTTCATTTAAATAAATGATGTTTCTGTCGTTCAATACAACGTGATCAAGAAACTTTTCACATTTGAGACAGTTCCAAGTTTGTTGAGGTGCAATAAATGCAACATGTTTATAAACCAAATTAATAAAGGAATAATCTTATGAGTCCAAACAGAAAAGAACTAAGGTACAACTCATATCATCACATTTCATGTTGTGCAGCTCTACTGTTGAGGAAAGCTAAAGTGAATGCATTCTTAATTAAACCAGTTGTTACAGGCAGTTGTTGTCAAATACTTTTTTAAAATAAAAAAATGTATTTGAGTCTTTCTATAAGCGTTCACAGTGATCTCTTCCCTGATGAATTTCTGTTTGTATGTCCAGAAAGCTTCAGCAGTTTGTTCCTTCCTTTATATTACAGGAATCAGGACACCCTGAGGTGAACATACAAACATAACAGTAGCACAAAGTGGGAGAGACAAAAGGTGAAATGGGATTCACCCTAACAGGAAGCCACAGTAACAGCTACTCTCTGTCAGGGCTGTTACCTGTCTGTTTAATGCAACGTCCCATGATGCACCATTAAAAGGCTAAAAAGTACTGGAGAGTTTGGTGGTTTCTCACACACGCAGTTCTAACATCTGTTTGCTGTTTATCTGCTACCTGCTCTCTTTAAACACAAGTAAAACAAGCTTTTAGTTTAGCCTGTTGTTGATCAGATCTGTTGCAATAACCTTAAAAAGATAAACTTTACTTATTGTTTCAACATTTTTTATGTCTTCATCTTGCTTTTTTATTCTCCCTGGGTAAAGATGACTGGTTTAAAAGTTCCAGTAACTTAATTTGTTTCTTATTGTGACCAGTGTTTCCAGTTTTAGCCACATGATATTAACTTCACACGGCCATTTCTAATAAATTTGTCACCTGCATTGGCTGCAGTGAAATTCCACACCACAAGCTAATTATTATTATGATTGTTTGATTGATTTAACTTCCTGTTTAATTAGTCTTAATGGGTTTGATGTCATGTTGCCGTGACATGTTACAGCTTGGCTAGACTTTTTTCTGTTCAGTGTATATTACAGTCTCATTATCCTTACAAACTTACTGAAACAATGCTTCATATTTTGAGAAAGGTGATTCTGGTTGAAGCATCAGTCCTGTGTGGGATGGAGTAAAAGAAAAGAAGACTGAAAAATGATAGAGGGTTGATAATTCTACATACATAAGTCCTTTAAAGAGACTGCTTTGAACCAAGTGTTTAAACGTTGTTAGTATCGCAGGTCTTCAGGCTTTTGAGTAGTTTGATATACAGTAAAACCTCACTATAGTGGACACTGTCCCAGAGGGGTAGGGTGTCCAGGTGTCCTGTCATCTAGTAATGTCTGTAAACCATTGTCATGGACATTTCCTCGATCCATTAGCTTATTTTATGAACAGCGCATGGTCAAATCCCCTTCAGAATATGTCTCAACTTTGAATAAAATTTAATGATACGTGTCAGTTTTCAGGGTTTTTTCATCTCGTTTTAGTTTCGTTCACTGTCCTTTAGCGAGGTGAATTTTCATTGATTTTATTTTTTTGGGCAGATTAAAAACTGTCTGTTGTCCTGACCTGAACAGCGGGGTGTCTGCTCCAGAGGGGTTATACAAGTAGTAAAAACGCTTGATCAGTCCAAAATCTGTCCGCAGGGCGGGGTTTCACTGTAATCGTTTGCACCACACCGAACATTGACCAGATAAAGCAAAGACCAGAGCTGACTGATGAGCTCAGAGAGATTTTACATCTCCATGTTACGAACCATCTCCAAGTAGCTTCAAGTTCCTGTAACCAAAGCTTATTATATTATAAAAAAGTATAACGTTAATGGGACTGCAGTCGACGTCCCATGATGTGGACACAAGAGGAACCACAACCCCAAGTGGATCAGATGGAGAGAGAGGAGCCAAGGAACCAACCAAAACCATCAAGCTGAACTCCAGAATCAAGTTGTGTCACCATCCGTAACATGTTGAACCAAAAGGGGCTCCATGGAAGTAGATCCAGTACTGACAGAACCATCAAACGAACAAACAAAAACTGGAATTTAACGAACACATTTTACAAGCTCCAAAGCTTCTGGGAGAAGATCCTTTAGGGTGATGAATGAACTTCTTGAGGAAGTTGTGAGATTTTTTGGGTTACTGAAGAAGGATGCTATCAATTTTGGGCCTGCCTGTTTATAAACTACAAAGATAGTAAACACTGTTTACGTTTAAAACTACAGAGAATAAACAGAAATACAAACTACAGTTTTCCCTCTAACCAAATTATGTCTCCAACCCCCAAATTTCTCTTGTGAATTACAGAATGTCATTTATAATAAAATGTATTATAGATCATCCTGCTAGTCTCTTGAAACCAAACATTAATTCACCCAAAGCCCACCAGAAATATTCATGGAAAGTGCTAAATGAATCCATGAAAATGAATGAATGTAATTTTCTCAGAGGAAGCTGCTGTCAGAGCTGAAACCTTTGCTCATTTTCAGGCATCTCTTGACCTCTGCTTACTTTAATCATTCAGCCACACAGTGAGCACGTGTTGCCACAATGCATTTTCTAATATAATTGTTTCCAGCCAAATGCATATCCCCTGCAACAGCCACCCATTTGTCCCCCTGTGTATATTAGATCAAGTCAGGCTCAATGTGGTGAGCTATTTGATGGAGATAGAAAAGTGTCTGCCTCATCCGTTCCCCAGCTTGTCCAGTTCCTAGCAACCAACGAAATTAGACTTTCTGTTTCTCAATGGCTCGGAAAGACCCAGAGTGCAGGCAGATACTGTAATCACATTATACAGATCTAATGCATGCATGCAAGCACACCAGATAAACACATGTGCCCGTGAACACATGCACAACTACAAACACACACTCTCCAGCACAACCCAGTGATAGAAGATGATATGGATGTAGCATAAATAAATTCTATCACTTCGACTTGTTCTGTTTCCATTTCATCCTCGGACTGATGGATGGATGTTGGAGACCTCAACTAATTGAAAATTAAAACAAAATCAATTTGAACTTGGAAGAAAATACACCAGGTCAGTCATTTATTTACACACCAGCACCATCAACCCTCACAGGCACCTTATCAGAGTCACTTTGTGCAGAGGGGCAAGCAGGAAAACATCCAGGATCAACAATAGAAGAAACTCCATGTTGGATTCGACACGCTGCAGGAATAAAAACACCGGATCCAGTAGCATCAAGGCAACAAGGCAGAAAAGCCAATAACAGACTGATGTCAGATCAGAGCTGATCTACTATAAGAGAAAATCAGATCTATTCAGCGACACCCAGAAGAAGCCACCTCCTCTGAAAATAGACATGTTGGTTTACTCGCTGTACTCTCTGGAGGTTGATGTTACCATGCAGAAATCCCAGGAAAACCTAAACAACAATCTACGAGCAGCTTCCTTGATCTCAGGAAACCTGGAGGAAATGTGCCTTTTCCTTTTAGAAACAGCTTAAAGACAAAATATATAAAGCTGCCAGAACAAGAAATAAAAAATGTACTGTGATGCTGATAATCTCTTTGCTGTTGCTTGATGTTTGCTCTTTGTTCCGCTGAAGGAGTTCGTGGCTACAGGTCAATGCTCAGCATGGATCAGACACAAACATTAAGCTCTACATCAGTCAGACAGCGATCCATCACACCAACAGACGGTCTTCACTGCATTACGTCTCACTCTGTAGTGTTTGTTTTCATGCAACATACATCTTCATAATGAAACACAGGCTAGTGATGCTTCATCATCTACAGATCCCTCCATATGTGCTACAGTCAGACTTGACATTTTCTTGGCTTCATGAACACTTCATCTGTTTGCAGAGGGATTTATTGTTCAGGTCTCTTCACATCATAAAGTAGCAGAATGATCTGTTAACTTGTACGTGGCGCTACACTAAACCTTCTGTTTTTTCATTGATATTTATATAAATGAACATGTTCCGTTTTGGCTAAATAATTTAACTCAAATATAAACAGAATCACATAAATTGTACTGTTGTACAAATTCAAATTGAAATAACATTCTCTGAAATGTAAAAGTCCAAAATGACAAAAATAAGGTCAGACTGAACAAAAATATGACACATTTTGTTTAATAGAACTGAGTATTTTATAAAAGTTCACTGCAGCGATCAGGAAAAACACATTTTTTTCCATCTATGGGATCACGGAGTGTAAAACTTTAGATAAATGAGGCAAATGCTTTTAAATAAAACATGTACGGTATTTTTTAAAATCGTTAAATTGTTTTTTTTCCCTTATTCATTACATGAATCAAACAGGCATTGTCAGAATTAATTAATTAATTATACATAAATGATTCTGGGGTGGTGCCAGAAAAAGCCTGGATGGACGGACGGTCTGATTTGGAAAATTAGAACTTTTTGGAAACACTGTCACTTTTGGTTCAAGTTTATCGTTTAAAATTCCTTCAAATCCGTTGAATTGATTAAATATCCACAATCCTTTACTTAGAGAGAAAAGCAACCCAAATTGGATTCCCAAAATAAAATACTTTTTTTTTATATATATTTTGTACATTTTAATTCTTTTTTTTTTATCTGAGGGTTTTGTTTTTGCTACATTGAAAAAAATAAATAAATTATTTCCTATCATTAAATGGCTCCTTGCTTGAGTCCGTCCCCCTTTGGCTTGTTATTTCATGGCATGAAACAGTTTCACTTGTAATAAATGCTTAAGTGATCGCCTGCAGCCTTTTATAAAATGTACAAGAGGCAAAATGAAAGCTGAGACATTACCCTTTGGTCACACATTACCTCTATCTGCTGTCTCACTCTCTGAACTCTGGAGGTAAAAATCTCCCTGAAATCACTCCAAGAATATTTTTCAGGTTTTCATGTTTCAGTTTGTTGTTGTCATTAAGATTTTTGTTCCAATAGGACTTAATTAATTTAGAAAAGACGATGTGAGTGAAGACTGCAGCTCATCATGATTTTTATAAAATTATTCATCATCTAATGAATAAAATCTTAAAAATATAAATTAATGCCATTACACGCCTTAAGAAGAAAGAAAGAGAAACACCCCAACTATAAAAGGAGGCGCATGTGCACACTGTTTCCTTTTCTTACCCCTTTCTACCTTTTATTCTGTTGTCACTTTCTTCAGCAGAATTTCATATCACAAGGGAAAAAGCAAAAGCAGAAAGCACTCGTAGCCTCGTCTAATCCACTGGGCTGAACGTACAGAAGGGTGGAACAGATAACTTCCCTCAGGGGAGGCTGCCAGGCTCCACTCCTGATCAGCGCCTCTCTCCATCTTTGTTCTCTCTCAAATGTAAATGAATAAAAATGTGGCCAAAGTTTCCCCAGCAGCTCAACAGTTTTATCTGTTTCATACTTAGAATGTAACTGTGAATATTAACTCCTTGGATGATGGATTTTCTGCCTCCCTCCCCAAATGGATTAGCTCAGTTCATGATAAGAGTCTCGTGGAGGTGTAACACACCCGAGTGTCTTCAAAGACACGTTTTGTTCCAGCCGACATTCTGACGGGTCAATCCTGCTGAAATAACACGTTAAATTAATTTACATTGGATGAAACAAAGAAATTCAACAAATGACAGGGAGCGGTTCATTAACAACCTGCAGGTCTCTGTGTTTTCACCTTAATCTGAAACCAGATTTTGATAATTCCTTTACAATCCCAACAAATTTATTCTTGTTGTGTTATCAGTCTAAAATATTCTGAGCCTTCAAAGTTTTGGGATTTTCAATCATTTTTTAACTGATGCATTTACAAAGAACATTCCCAGCTTCTTTATTTGATTGTTTGTTTATGCATTAACTTATTCATTAACCTAATTTCAATTATTTCCTAATTTACTCATTCATTTATTCATTTATATTTTTACTAATTATTTTTTCACTTTCATATTTACTTGCATTAATTGTAATGAATTTACACACTTTGGACATTATACTAACTGACATATATTTAGTAACTAACTTGTTAATTAGATTTAGGATTAAAAAAAAGTATTTAATGGTCACAGTTTCCTGCATTTTCTTTTACTAAAACTCACATTAAAAAGCAGCAAAAGATCCATATTACATAACAGAAATGTAACAAATGACACAATATTTTATAAAGCTCTGTAATTTAACTTATGTATATAACTATTGAATAAAGGCTTAATTTATCATCTCATTTGTTCGTGAACATTATGTTTCAGTGATTTTTATTTCAAACTGGAAGTTTGACCTTATGAACAAACGAACGGCATCAAAATTTACCATCATAACAACATAAAATGCAAAAGGAGAAGCAAAATCTAGATGCATGGACAGAAGGTCAGAGGTCAACATAGATTTTTAAACAGAAAGTAAAATTTAAGGAATCCATCTCTAAATTAAGGATTTAATCTGAATTTGTTTTTTCAGAAATAATGAAAACATCAGCTAAATATTCAAATCAATCAACTTTCCTTTAAAATTATGATTCTTTAAAAATAATATGCAGAAGGATGTTTGTGTAGAAAACAACGCTGCGCAATCATCAAGCTAAATATTAAACATGCTTGTGAAATTAAAGTAAAAGGATGTTGGTGTTTTTATAATTGAATGGTGCATGTTACAAAGATGCTAATATAAAACCCATCAACGAGGGAAACATTAAGGGTGTTAGAGCTTGTAATTTCCCATAAAGCATTTAAAACTAATCGTGACTCTTCCTGCACATGGAGGCGTGTGTTTACATGATGAAATCTTTGATCAGCGGAGCCTGTGCAGATTGTGACTGATCAAGTGAAACATTTCAAGCAGATTTTCCAAATGAAGAAATTTCCTTTCAGCTTGTTTTAAACAGAAATTCACTGTAAAAAAAAAAAAAAAAAAAAAAAGAACTTTGGAAAATCAAGACTTTAAAATTTAATGTTCTTTAAATGTCTGTTTGACTATTTAACCTCATGTTGAAATTTGATTATAAATATAAATAAAATATTAAAATGCTGTATATTTAATTAGATAGAGGAAATGAGGCATTTTGGACTTTGAACTAATTAATATAACATTCACTGATAGCACCTTTAAATATGACAGGCAGATAATTTAGATAAAAGGAAAAACATGTATATTAGTACAAAAAAACTTCCTTGCAGGAAGAAACCGCACAGGTTTTCATCATAAATCATAAAACTGCAGAATGGAGTCAGTTTCTGTCTTTATTTTGTTGAGCTCTAACCTGCTCCATCAACGCTCTCCATGGATTTATGCTGCAGGCTATGTAGCATAAAGGTCAACTCATTATGAATTTGGATGAAGGCCAATTCTGATATCAATTTTTGGAGAGGAAACTGACATCAGAAATTCCTTCAAAATAAAATCCAACTTGATGATCAGTTTTGCACTGGAAGCAGAATCTCTATTCAACCCAGAATCTTCATTAAAACTGAACCATGAAAATAAAATCAAGCTGCAATTTGAATAAAAAATGATTTTCATTATTTTTTTATTTTTTACTCTATGAAAAAAAAAAACTCTGCATCAGCTCTCCACATCCATTGACTTTAGCTGCCAGGGTGCTTAATTGCTCATTTCAGACAGAGGTATTTGAGAAATTACAGTAATTTTTATTTATAAAATAAATGTCTAACCATGATTAGGTCCCTCCTGCACTGCAAATGAACTTAGCTGACAGCTAAATCTCTGTATGGCAAAAGAAAACTGCTTTCAAAATAAGAAAAGATGAGTAAGATTAGCGCATTGCCGGAGGGGGCAGACAAACTGAAGAGGTTTCATGTGAAGGTTCAAATAAGATCCACAGAGAATTACAGAAAATTTTACCAAATGATTACTAACATTTAATTTTCATAGAACAGCAACACATAGTCTCATTCAGATACGTGTAATCAAGTAAGAAAACAGATCCACCATCACTGACAGAGTGTATTTGTGCTGATGTGAATTCTTCATCTTTAACTGAAATATTTTACACCAGCAGTTTCCTTTGTGCCACACTTTCTTTTTAAGATAATAGATTTTTAAACAGGGAGGCAAACCTTTTAACCACAAGTCATTTTTAGATTTGACCTTAACCAAGAAGTTTATCCTGGTCTTGGGTCACCGAACGCATCAACGGCGCGATTTTGTCGCGACCTCCTTGGCACGTCAATCCCCACCGGGAGCATTCATGCACGAGTCAGCAGCGGCATGTTCCAATAAGTTAATCACAAAATCACATGTGATTAATTAATCCCGTGCCTTAACGACAACGGACACCGGAATGGAAGACAGTATGAGTTTCCTGTTTAGTTTTGAATGTTTGGAGGTGGATCCTCTCTGTCAGTGTGTCCCAGGACAGTTCTAGCTACACTATGTGTGTTCACCAATATGTGTGAATGGGTGAATGTCAGACTGTAGTGTGAAGTGCTTTGGGAGTCATCTGACTTAAGAAATGCGCTATAAAAGTATAAGCCAGTTACCATATGGTTTGTGTAAATACACCCATTATTTTGAAATTTACCAAATGCTGCATGTTTTCCTGTTAACTGTTGAATCTTGATGGGTTTTGGAAGCGTTGCGTTAAAAATAGAACACATTCCTATCTTTAGCGGCGTGGCAAGGTGAGACACATCTGGGACATGCATGAGATGCGCCCAATGTAAACCACTCTATAGACTATAATGGTTTCTATTTGCTACGGTGACGGCGGTGCTGCTGTAATGCGCCACTCACGCTTTCGATGTATATTGGGGGTTAGTCTTAGTTATAGAGATAAGCCCCTTTTTTTTTTTTTTTCCCAATGTCCATAGTTTGACTTCAGTATCTTACCTGACAGTACAGGGATCTCAATTTGGAGAATCAGAGAGAAAGTCTCATGGAAGCATCAAGCTAGCATATAACTGTTATCTACTCCAGCTTAAAGCGGCCATTTCAAACAAATTTCATGACTTTGTGGTCTTAATGACACTTTTTACAGGCTGTTTCCATTGAAGTTTAACTTACCCTGCTGGTTCAATAAAACACTGCAGATGTACAGAGGTATTTTTCTTCCTTTCAAACCTTCGATGCTTTTATTGTAACATAATACATCTAGATTTGAAGCACACATTACAGAATCCACAAATTATTTTACTGGTGGGTATCTAATGAGGACAATCTGAATGAAGCAAAGTCACAGACGAAATATGTCACACTTCACAGGTTGTGGTGATTAAAATGAGTGTGACCTCTGCTCCTGTCATTTCCATTAATCTGCAGAGCTGCCATGCAGGTTAATGAATGCACCATTTTTAAAAACAGTTTGAGAAATGTTGTTTGTGTGGATCTATAGAGAAAATATGAAGAGTAAGAAACAACCAAGAAGTTTAATCATTATTTCTAAAGTTTCATTTTGAGAGTGTTGAGATGCAGCAAGCTCAGTTTTGAATGTAAACAGTAGTTTGTGCTAAGTGAGATAATACAAGACGGGGAGAAGGAGATTTACAGTTTGAGAAAGTTATTATTTACCGAGTTGTGTTATATCTTCTCTTGAACCAGCACTACCTTCAGATTACATCCAAAATTCTACTACAGCCGCTCCAACCAGCAGGAACCAGTGACCAACATCAACAAAAGCAAATGAGCTAATTTTCCAAGTAACCTTACCACAAAAGCAATGCTAACTAGCAGTAGCGGCTGGTGATTATATTTGTAGGGTGGGCTAACAGACATATATTTAAATGCTGCTGTTTAGATTCCAACAATGCCTCTGAACAGTTTGAAATAGAGAAAACCTAATCTAAAACAACAATATTCCACTTTAACAACAAACCACCACCAAAAACCTAGCTTACACAGAGCCCCTTGTCACAACTGACCAATATCTGACTGCCCCTCATTAAGGGTTTGAACTGTAATTTATTCTGCTGTTTTGTTTTTTTTCTGTAAAAAAAAAAAAAAAAGCACAACACTCCACTTCACTCCTTAACACTATTACTAATCACAGTAATTAAAAATAAAAACAAACATTAGAAAGTGTTTTTATAATGAGGCCTACCTTATTTAAAGAGAAGTGCACTTCAACGATCTTTCCGGGATGTGACAGGGTTCACGACCGCCTCGTTGATTGATGGATGAATTGCTGCTCAATAGAAAGTGCAGCAACCAATCCTGTCTCATATTACTGCTTTGTCCAGGCTAAACCACACCCACAAGACACACATTGTCCATTGTAATTGGCTAAAGCCCGAGGCCTTGGTCTGACTCTGAGCCCCAATGAGCAGCAAATAGAGGGGGCGTGGTTAGCAGTCTGTCAATCACTCCATACCACTAACTGCTTTTTGGCCTGTGAAAAATTAGCCGTTTGGAGAGATTTTGTGGTTTTCTTGAGATAATTGGGCATCAGTTGTGAAAATTTTCAAAATGTGATGCATTTTTTTTATTTTTGTGTAATAGATAGCTATTTCAAAGTTTTGTTTATTTATTTTTCTAAACACTGGGGAGGGCTTAGCCCTACTAGCTAGCCCACTTATACTAGCCATCACAGCTAACTAGCATTAGCCAGTTCCCACAAATCAAGTGTCGTTCCAACTGAATGTAAACCAGTAACTACTGTAGCTAGTTGATGATAGTCAGGATGGAGGATTGTGTTAAATTGAAGATTTGATTCACGTCATTTAATCAGTAATTCACTGTAAATTTCTCATTACTTGTACTGATGAGCAGAAAACAAACTAACACAAAAAATTTTCATATTCAAGTCGATCCTTTTCTACTCAGCGTAAATGTTACATTAGTTAAGTCACTATAAACCTGTTGTATGTTTTGTTATTTCATCTGCATGGAAAAAAGTTAATCAGAATTTCCTGTAGCTGTCATGGACAGACATGACTGTAGTGCAGGACCCAAACACAGACGGGTAAAGCAAAACATGACAATAAAATATGAACCGGAGAGCCAGAGTATGGGAGTACAAGGACAAACTGTGAAGGTGTGATTACAGGTGAAAAGCAGCTGTGAGTGATCAACAACAGAAACTTTAAGATAATGGCAGTGAAGAACTATGACAAAATAAAAACTTCTACAGAAAAGCAATGGCAAGCGTAAACCTTAGACTTAAACTAGAATACGTACATGGAAATACATATCAGAAATAAGACTGACTATAACAGACAGATCACATGAAAATGTCTAACAGAACCAAAAATGACACAAAAAATCAGAAAACTGTGAACAAGACTAAAATAATGAAAATACATGACAGATAGAAAAATAAAAAGGAACAATGGCTTTACATGAAAATACCAACCAGAAATAAAAGGGCAAAAACTCTCATTGATACTGAGATTATATGAATATACATATCTGAGGAAAAAGATCCTGACAGGATAACAAAGAACACCTTGGATCTCCAAATTATAATATTATTCAATTAACTGAAAGTGGTTAAAACTGAAACATAGACACAAACAAACCTGAAATAATAATCCCTGAAACAGGAAACAGAAAAAAACAAATCACCCTGAATCATGACAGCAGCTCTAATTTGCTCATGATCATCTGTTGTGTATCTTAAATCCAAAAATTCTAACTGACTCACCAAAGACACAATATGTTGCAGCAGACAGAAGATGCAGCCTTATAAACCTTTGGAAGAATAAAATTTAAAGTTGCAGGTCTCAGAGGGAATGCTGTATGAGATTCTGCCTTCCTTACAGAAGAAAGATCCCATCAGTTCCACACTTTGAGGTTTATCGATAGTGAAATGGAACACAGAGCGCCGGTATCAGCTCGCTGCTCAACCCCTATCCTGACATTAGGTCTTTGTAATGGGATTGTAAAAAGAAAAGCTGCTTTTTTGCTGGTTCACACAAGAAGGTTTTTCTGGATTTTATTTATCCTCTTGACATGGATGGAAGGTGGAAATTCAGATCAGCTCAGCATGTAATGGGATTATCTGACAGGATTTATGTAAAAGTTAATTTACTGTGTAAACAGTATAGTCTTTCTATTCTTTACATTACACAAGGTTTCCAAAACAGTTTAAAATTTAATGTTTTGAGCTGCATTTGTGGACATTAAACCCCTCGGCGGTCTGAAATATGCCTGAAATGCCACCCAGTAAATCTTACAGGAGCGTTCCGTGGTGTGTGGATTTATCAGTTCCTGTTTCATGTTCGCTGCTCTTCGGTCCATTCCAGTGGATTTTTAGATGTGAGTGTCATTGCTTTTTGTTTGTGTCTCAAAGACGGTTTTTAGAGACCATTTTTATTTCTTAGCTTTCTTCCTTTGATACTAGATCTTTTCCCTCGAGGAGTCTTGGCTCAGCTTCGTATTTAGGAAGAAAATTATGTTCTTCTACAGAGCTAAATCTTTTTTCACATGTTTTATTTGGAGTTTTTTGCGTTCAAACTAACCTTTAAGTGATAGATGATGATACATTTGTGCCTTTCAGACCAGATAACCCTAAAATAGTTAAAGTATTATTGTTTTTTATACTGATTATCTGACACTGATGTGTTGATGAACCCAAACAGAGCGGCTTTAAATTTCAAATGCATTATTATCTAATTAAGACTCACTCATTTTATTTATTTACTTATTTTAGCTAAAACAAAAGAGACTAATTCCATGTTAATGACAGTGATTCATCAACATTTTTTCATTTCTCATTTAATTTAAATGTTTTTGCTTTGAAATCAGGAATGTTATATAGAAAAAAACATAAAATAAACCCGTAAGAACTATTTTCAACTGATCATTCAAAAGGAAACATTTAACAATAAAATTGTTATAGAGCATCTTTATTACGTATGATTGTTTTGTATTTATCCAAATTAAAACACAAATCTGTATCAACATCCTGACAGTGTTTTAGAGTATTTTAACCTTCACAAGATGTTAAATAACATATTTAATCTTAAATGTTTAACACTTGTTTTCATCAAACACATGAATTGCTCTGAAATCATTTGAACTCCTGCTGAAGGCATTAAGATGTTGTTTTCTTCTCCATATTTTGTTTCTCATTATCATGTAAATGTGAGCAGTCATGAACCCCGAAACCAAATCATTTCCTCGGTAGGTGAAAGTTTTCCTGTTTTTACAAATAATGTATTTTGTCAAACACCGGCTGGTTTACAAAGTCAACAAATCAGTTCTGAGCTAAAAGGAGAAATCAAATCTTTTAGTGAACCCGTCGCCCCTCGTGAGAGTTTTCTACATTAATGAGTGTCACACTGAAACAAAGCATGCAGGCTAATTGTTCATTCAAGCACTGCAGAGTGCAGACAAATTAACACTCAGCTACTCTGATCATTTCACTGTTGTAACGTAACACAATGTGCACAATGTTCTGTGCAACTTCATCTGCTTTTAGTCAGAATCAAGATGCACAGAAACATTAGGATTTATTAGAAATCATCTCAATATAAATATTCACCTTTTATTCAGACTAAATGTACTCAGATTATTGAGATATACAGCATGTTAATTTTATTGAGGGTTAAGGGAATCTGGTCACTTTTGTCTTGATTGGCAGAGTTTAACGTCCTCTGAGCGAAGATGGGATCAGGATTTTAGTTATTTAGGAGATATTCTGCTTTTCATGAAAAGGATAAAAAGTGATATGATTAATCTTCAGATGTTTCAGGCGTCATGCTGAGGAAATCTCCGAGTATCTGTGGGACATGCTGGAGATCATTTCCTTTAACTGGCAGGGTATCACCTGGTTTATACCTGAAGGAGCAGGAGGAGAAGAATTAAGATGAATTTTCCCACTGCGAGAGGAGTCAGAAGCTCAGATGGATTAACAGTGAACAACATTAACAAGCTGAAACAAAATACTACAGGTTTTCATGCATATTTATACACCATCATTGAATTTTCTCATTATTTTAATGGAGTAGCTATTGGTACAGCAGCTGCTGAGCCCCTACAACTACTAGAATTATTGGTACTTCACCCACAGTCTGTAACTGAACACGGATGCGTCAATTTCCGTATTTATACCGTCGTGGTTGTACATCAGATTTGAAAATGGCTGCAGATTGTTTACTAACAGGAGCAAAGTTTGAGAGTTTTAATCAAGCTGTCCAAAAATACCAGCGTAGTCTGGTGCAAGAAGTTACTTTTAGGTTGGTTCAGCAGCATCTTCAGCTTGTTGCTCAGTTTCACTCAGTGCCATGTGAGCTAGCTGCTAGCACCGAGGTAGTTAAAGACGCTGGATATCTGTCAGATATCCAAACTAAACTTCACTGTGGTGATTTTAAAATTTGTAGAGAAACCTCAAAGTGTTTCAGCTACTTTAACGAGACACTCAATAATCATTTCAGTGGCTCATTAAGGAGCAACCAGCAGATTTTATGGTCTTTATGAGTCTTCTCTTCAACTAGTGTGAAGATGACAGATCAAACAACAGCTGATTCATCGCTGGAAACATTTTTTAAAGAACAAGAGCTGCTTCGGAATAAAAAAAATGAGTGGCCACATCCTGGTATTTAATAATAATAATGATCTAACTGCACTTCAATTCTGAAAGTAATAGAATTAAGTTTGTGGTTCTTTTTCATGCATTTTTCATGTATTTCAATTTGAATCAAAATAAAAACTGCAAGTCGCTTGATATGGATTTGAATTCATNTAGCAGTGTGACAGGCTCGATGTATAACATGAGTCAGAGTCACTCAGCTGTTTCTGCTGCTTCGCCTGAAGGATAGTGACAGAGCTGCTGTGGTGCGACTCTTAACGGAGCATCACTGTGGCAACTTTGACAAGAGTCATCAGTCAAAAACATCCTGTTCCTGTCGACTGCCCCCCCCTTCCCCCCCCCATCGGCTCTATTAACAGAACAGAGAGAGCGAGAGCAGATCATAGAAGCTTTCTGACATGAGCAACATGCTGCTTGTCACATCATCTGAAAACATCTCAGCACCTAACAAATCCAATGGGATGTTTAAATATGTAACAACACACACTGTATATATATTAATTATATAGATTAATGAACAAAAAAACTGAAAACATTGATTTTGTTGTTTTTTTTAATTGGGACTGAAAGTTTTTAATAACTAGCCACAGTGTTTTAACCTGCAGAAATACCTTCTGTTAGCAGTGTTATAATAGTTATAGTAATATGTTGGTGTCATGCAGCTGTTGTGCTCAGTTTAGTTTAATTCTGCAGCACTACGTGAGTTTATAAAGCAAAGCCGGGAACATAGTTCAACATAAACTGATCATCATCGCCAGAAATTCACTTTTTGTTGGCTTCTAATCTTTAAAGACCCACTCCAATGAAAATCGTGTTTTTGTGTTGTTAACGTGTTCTTGTGGAATTTTTCTGATAATAGAGGACGTATTTTGAGTAAACTTCTGCTTTTATATCGCTGTTACTCATCAGTAACTTGAAAAATGCTGTTTTAAAAGAAGGTTTTAGTGACGTAAGAATTGGATTGGGTGGGCTGAGAATGCTAGCGTAAATAGATATCTCTTAGCAACAGGGAAAGGGGCGGAGTTATCCTTCACACCAATGGTTCCACCCACACAGAGGTGAATTACTAATGAGCTCCTGCTGGTATGAAGAAAATATTTCCTGGAAAACGGCACAGGTTTTGTGATTTTGGGTAAAAATATCATAGTCGTCATTTAATGACCAACGAGAACCTTTTAAAATAACTCAAAATATGATCAGAGTGGGACTTTAAGGTGGATTTTAGTCAAGAGTTTGTCGTCACTGCTCAAGTAATTTGGTAAATTAAAATCCACCAAACCAATTCTCTGTGCAGGTGTGTTTTCAAAAAGAGTCAAATCCTTTTTGATCTAGCTTTTGATTTTGGAACAGTGCTTGTGGAAGAGACTAAAATATTCTCTTTTTTTTCTTGTTCTGCCAAACATTAACAATTTTATTACACTTTATTGTACACGTTCTTGTCTTTTCATTCTTTTTTCCTCCCATCCTGTTGGATCGGGACTGTTGTTGATCAGTTTTATCAGGATTCAGGAGACTGTTTACCAAACTAGAGACCAGGACCTGTTTCTTTTCTTCACCACTTCTTAAAAAATCCTACATATCACATGGAGCCGCATGTGGCCATCAGGTCTATCTGCCTCTTTATTATCACTGCATGTTTTTGCTACGAGGCATGGCTTTGTCTAAAATTTGCTCAGCTTAATGTGGCTTGAGATTTGCCCACATGAACACTCTGTGCAGTGGATGCTATTACTTAGAGTGTTTTTATAGGTTAATGGATCCTGATGGAAGAAATGGAGCTTTCAGACGGGACTGAACCATTTTGCATCAAATGTAGCTTCTCTTTATAGCTTCATAAACAAAAATTACCATCATTTAGAACACAAGGAATTTAACTAGTGAAATAAATGTTACATCTATAATAGGAGAAATGCACATATTGTAAATTTTAAAAGGGTTAAATTATTTAAGATGATTTGACAGTTGAGTTTTATTTATTAACTTGTATAAAAAATGTTTGACTTCAAGGCCTGAAACTACTATTAATAAAAACTGTCTGCTTTAAAATGTTTCTCAGATGGGCCGCGTGTTCCCTCAGAACACAAATCATTACACGCAGCAGGAAGAAAACATTTTGTTGAAGAAATGATGATGCTGTAAACATTTTAACACATGTCATCCATCACTTGTGAGTAAACAGTCACATTACCTGCATCTTTTGCTTTCAACAATGGACTTCTCCTGTTTTATGATATTCAACAGCCCATTAATTCCACACCGTTAGAGGCTTTTTACTGCACAGAGGACATTCTGTCAATTTTTGGTTGGTTTCATTTGTCTCTGTCATGAAAGAGCAGGAATCAGCACACTGGCTTGCAGAAATTTTAAGTAATTTTATTGTACAGTAGTGTAACTCCATGAATTTCAAATTAAAAGACTTGGGTACAAATAATTATTACATCCATTTGTTCCTTCTTTTGCTGCCAATTATATAATCATTCATTCTTTTCGGTTAAATTGTTTAATTATTGCTTTCAGTGCTGTTAAGTAGCTGCTTGATAATGAATTAGACCCCTCTCCCACCTTTTTCTGAGTGTCAGAGAAATTAGGCCGCACAGCAAGACCAGAATATAATTTTACTAAAAGAAAAAAAAAGTCGCTGCACTTTATTATCTTCCTGTAGTGTTCACAGCACTGTTGCATCTAACTGAACTGTATCCCAGAGCTACAGGCTTCATGGTTCGTGCATCTGCTGCTTAAAATACTCCAACCTTCATAAACTGTCTAATAGAATCCTGCTGCTGTCCTAAATGAAGAGACAAACGCCGGCTGTTTGTGTTGTAAAGCAGTTTGAATCATGTCTGAATGTCTTTGTTTGTCTTCTGGAATATGTTTACAGAGCTGAACTGTGTGGCTGTGCTAAAACGTGGGATGGATCACTTAAATAATTGAGAATATCAGTATCAGCATTACATTCTGTGAAGATTAAAACATTTAATTATATCTTCTGAAACTGTGGTTTAAGTACCACTGATGATATTTGGGATCCTTTCAGGGAGGAAATGTTGGTACGAAGTTTTTACAAACAAAAAACAACCTAATTAACCATCATGAGCTGAACTGGGACGTAAAGCTAAAAATCAGAACGAACCTAAAAATTAATTTATAGTCATGACTCTGAATAACATATTTCAAACCTTTCCATTTAAACAGAACAATGTTAATTGGTTTAATATTAGCGAATATTGAGTTGTTGTGAGACTGTCGTGCATGTGATGTCAGGGCAGATGTTGAAGGTTTTAACAGCTGGAAATCTTACAGAAAATCTTGGAAAACTACTGATTTAAATTATTTATATTTTCTTGTTTTCAATTCAAAACTTCTTTGATGTTCATAAACGATTTGGGACAAATAAAATAACATTTTAATTAAAGATAAAAATTAATTTGGCCCTTCTCAGAAACAGCTACATTTGTGTCTATCAAAGAACAAATAGATTTCAAAATAAAAGCTCAAACGAGAAAAATAGTGAGGTTGTGGCCATGATTACTTAAAACTAAAGTAATATCCTACCAACACGTGGTGATTTTTATTTAAAATTCATCTAATGGTTTATGAAATATTCATAATAAACACACAGCCACATACAGGAAAAACTTTTCATTCTTTCAGCTGCATGATAAAAACATCTTATTAGCTGATGTCGTGAAGGTTCATTAGCTCTTCTGCACTTTGGCAGCAGAGAATGAAACAGCGTTTCAGACGTCGTAAAACTTTTCTTAAACAGAATATCTGGTCAGCAAACTGGAAACCAAATGAAAGGTTGTTGTGTGTCTTTATCTTTTTCACAAGCACAGCTTTTTTCTACAGCATTAGTAAATTTACTCTAATCCCAAACTGAATCCTGAATCCAAACTTGTTATATTGGTTTAAGCTGCACAGAGGGGATGGTGAGAAGGCAGTTTGATACACTGTTTATAGATATAGCTGAGGTAAAGATGGATCAGATCCAAAACAGGGGCAGACTGAGACCAGGTCAGGAACAATCCAGGGGTAGTAATCCAGGAAACAAACAGAGTGCAGGTTTGGGAGTGTATGGCATACAGACAGGTGTGTGGAGTGAATGTGTTTGGGGTGCAAACAGGTGCTGGCATGAGGCTCGATTATTGGACCAGGTGGGGGACTGAGTGCAAAAACAAAACACATGACAGGTACTAACTCAAACTTCTATAAGACAGAACTAACTTAGTCAAATAAGGGTGTGGACAAACTGAAAAAGGGCAGGAAGTGGACAGGGACAGTACAGTGCAAACATTTTGGACTTTAAAGCTTTTTAAGCTCACCAGCTATTACTGATGAACATTCATATGATTGTATAATATAAAATCATATTAGAAAAGCTGGTTCTTTCCACATGGTTCAAGTTTAAACAGGATATGAAGCCTGCAGAGGTGTTATATGTTTTAACTCATTCATCTTTTTATATACTGATAAAATATTCATGATATAAATACTTGATCATTTTAGCAACACAGTAAATGAGAAACTCTGTTTTCAGACAAATTACAAGGACTTTAAGTGGGAACGACTCGCTGATGCAGAGCTGTGTTTAGATCCAGCATCCTGTGAAGTAACAATGACTTTGACTTTCTGCCTGGTTGTTTAATAATTCAGTGTCGACAACCTCAAAGGGAAAAGCTGCCAAAAATGTGATTAAATCACAAATGTGTCATCACTCAAAACCAATAGAAACACAGGCATAAACTGAAAAATCATCTGAAAGTGTTTCAAATAACTGGATAAAAATTCCCTAATTATCAGAGTTTCACCTTCATCTGACTCATTTATTATCAGTAATTAAAAGAATTTGAGAAAATAAAAGCTTTAGTGATTAAAAATCTCTTTAACCGGGTAAATTTATACCGAAAACAGGATCTGGAGTTGTTTTCTGAGTCACATATGAGCAACAGTTTGGGTCAATACACTGCTTTAAATAGAATCTGCTCATTTACTGCTTATTTGTCAATATTGTCAATCCACAACAGTTCCAGGTTAATTTAGTTTCTCATTAAAACAAAACTAATTACTGAGTCACATCCCTCAGAAAAAGTCTCTACTAATAGAAAAACACAGATTCTCAGTTTTTTACTGTTTGTTGAATAGAATACCCATCCTAACATTTTAGTAAACGTCTCGTGAGGATGTTGATTTCAGATAATCCAGTTGGATTTATTCTGTTTGAGTCAAACTCAGAGACTTATTGTCCTTCGTCTCTTCTCTGTGTTCACAGCCACGCTGGGAACGCTGGAGTTCAGTTTGCTGTACGACCAGGAGAACAACGCACTGCACTGCACCATTAACAAAGCCAAGGTGAGCCGTCATGATTCATTTCAACTGTCACTCTGCATGTGATTCATCTGCTTGTATCTGTCAGTATGTGGCTCTGCTACATGTTTGTTTGTTCTTATGAAACACATCTCACTTGTTTACTGCACAAACATCTGCTGATGTAACATCAGAAAAGGCAAACTGACGCGTTTCAGTATGTTCTCAGGTTAATTTACTGTTTCAGAGAATATTTTAGCAGAAGCCTTCGTTTCTGTCAACCCGCCGTCAAAAACAAACAACAACACTGTGACTTGTGAGAAGGACATTTACCGAGCGCATCGGCAACACTGGTGTATGTTTTTATTTCTTGAGATTGTTTTTCTCTCATTTTTTGTCCAGTCTTGACAATGTTTGTGCTTTTTTTGTTCATGAACAAGTGGAAGACAAAAGGAAGAATCAACTCCATCCACACTGTGTGTGATAGTAGACTCAACAACACACAGGCTCAGAAATATTTAGACACTAACGTTTTGTTATTTTATCTGTTTAACAAAACACATTTAATATATATTCTTACCTTGTTGCTTCAAATATTATTATTACTCTGCTAAGTGTTTATGGTGAAGTTGATTTATTTGTTTGTCTCTTAACAGAATAGTACAAAGAAAAAAAAAAGAAAAATAAATTAATTAAAAATAAATAAATATATAAAAAAAGAAAAATATGGATGAAATTTTCAGGATAGGTCAGGAATGGCAGGACGGATTTGGAAAAGTGCCATCATGGAAATGCAGTTTGTTATAAATAGCTATTAAACTAATGATGGTAACAATTAGGGATGTCCAGATCTGATCACATGATCGGAAATCGGGCCCGATCACATGGTTTCAGACTTGATTGGAATTGGACCTAACCTCCGTATTACAACAAAAGTGAAAAATTAATGTTATTAATTGCATGAGGAAAATAGTGGTCACACCAGATACTGACTGGTTTTCTGAGTCCACAGACCACCCCCCCCCCCCCCAATAAAACAAAACTGAACATTTCAGAATGGCCTTTTATTGTTGCCAGTTTAAGGGGCTCGATACACAGGAAGCAACAAACGACAATGTTCAGCGAAACTCATCGCAGCCGCTTTGAAAACCTGACAGCCGGGAGGCGGCAGCAACCAGCAACCCGCTCTGTTCAAGAGCGATTAGCGAGTCCTCCGTGGTTTTGATTGGCTGTCAGCTTGGAGGGAATTTTCAGGTATCAAAGCAGTTTAGGGATGAAAAAGCCTGATATGAAGTAAAATAACATTTTGCTGGAGTCTGGAAATCTGACTTTGCTATACAAGAGAGGAAAAAGATGTAAATGGGTTCAATTCTAGTCAATTTTTCCTCCATGTTTTTCTGGAGATGACCGAGAAGCATCCTGTCAGCTCATTGGTCAGTCAATGAAAACTCCTCTGATTGGTCCTCGTCTGAGCCAAAGTTTAAATTTTCTCAACTTTCTGGGATCCCGTCTCAGGCCTGCGTGTGCACGATACATGCACAAAATTTCACATGCACAAATTTTGCATTTCGCTTAGCAGGAGGGAAACTTGCGATGATTTCTTTGTTGCGCATGTCTCATTGAAAATGAATGGAGGAGAAGTGATGTCGCCTCCCGTGTGTCTAGCCCTTAAGGCACTCCTGGCAAACAAAAGTGATGTTTTTATATTTTTGTTCAGTGTACAAACAACATGCAGCATCTGTAAATGAAATATTGGGGCCCCTCTTTATAAGAGGTAGACAGAGACATGTCATCCATGTTCATATATGTCCATGATCATGTCTAAAACCACATCTTTATGTCACATCGCTATGGAATAAGAAAAAATCCATCAAAGCTTAGAGATGTCTCCTCCTTCAGCTGACTCTACTATATGACAGGCTGTCAGCTAGCTGTTTGGAAATCACTTTGTTGGCACCAAAAGGCTTTTTTCTGTCTGTCAAACTGTTACTCTGCTATCTTTTTTTTTTTTTTTTCAAATTCAACCAAAGACACTTAAACAAATTGTGTCTGTGACAAGTTTCTGTCAGCAGAAGAGTGTGAAGATCCAGTTTATTGTTGTTTTGGTGATTAGTGGATGGTCAGGTGTCAAACTGGTTCATCCATTGAGTTTGAGAACCTTTTTATACTTCAGTGATTCATGAGTCAGAGCAACGAGGCTTAGATGAAAAAAGATAAAAAGGGTCAGAAAGACGAACTAAAATAAGTGAAAAAGCAGCTGAAGTCCAAGAAAATTTTGAGAGACAATCAAGAATTCTAAAAAGTGATGAATCGAGAACATTAGTAGTTTCATCTTAAAGGTACAGTGTATAAGAATTTTACAGGTAAATACTCACACAACAGTCTAATGTCTCACTGATGTTGAAAATAAAGTCACATTGTAACAGATCTGGATCTCAGTCAGCTGGGTGGTCGATAGTTTTGGTAGCTAGCCTGGACCGCAATCATTATTTACACGTCCAGACTTCCTGGTTCCATAACGAATCACATGTGAGTCTGCAAGGCTGCCAAGTCTTCAACACAAGCAGCTGGAATTCCACAACGACCAGCAGCAAAAAGTAAGAAACCACCACATCCTTCCAACTGATCAGCTGAGCTGCACGTGATGGGGCGTTCAAACACACTTAGGAAAACTCAACGCTGAACAAATAGGACTTCAGACATTCCCAAAAATTGAACAAATACAAGAGAAACAAAACAAGGATCAACATCAGAACTGGCAACCCAACAGAAACATCAAGGAGGGGAGGGGGTGAGTGGCTGAGAGCGGACATTTTTTTTTCTTCACAAACTGCAGGACTCAAATTTGACGACAAGGTCTAATTCTTACATACTGTCCCTTTAAATCATAAAGAATGTTTACAAGGCATCAATAATACATTTTTTAGTTATTATGTAATAAAAAAACATCCAGACTATCAGCAATGGGCTGTAAAAAGGAACATATTTATTAAAGAAAAATGACTCTTTTGTAAAAGTTGTCTTCCTCCCCCGTTGTCGTCCCACTTTTCGCTGTGATGAAGTGATGTTTCGACCGCCACGGCTGCCGTCAGCAGCTATAACTCTTTTGTCTGCATGAATGGCTGTTTTGGAGGAAAAGTGGAGCTGTTCTTGGCAGAAGTGTTGGACAGCAGAATGGGCAAAAGGCCATAGTGATTTATGGTTGTTATTTTCTATACGGCTCTGCTGCTAGACTTCAGCTGCTGCCCAGTCAGGCAGTGAAAAGGATTTTTCCCTTCTCTTATATTCTATTATGTTGCCATTTCCACAATTTAATTGGTTTACTAAACCCCGTTAATGGTGTTTCTAACTACTGATTTTTTCTTGTTCTTCTAAACCTGCTGCTTCTCTAATAAAAGCTGTAACTAAACCTCAGTTAAATGTTTCTCCACTCAGATGTTGAGGTTTCTGGCTCATGGGAAATCAAGAGGTTTTACACAAAAGTTGAGAAGGAAATATTTACCTAAAATCACAGATCGAACTGTGGGGATTAGAGCGGCTTTGACTGAAGAGTTCATGATTCAATAAATATGCTGCAGTTGTGGCTCACACATGGACTGTTTATGCTGTTTATGGTTATTGTTTTTGAGTTTTAGAGTTTTGCAAGACAAGACGGAGATGGTACAAACAAACTTGCAGGAAATTCAAGTGAGACGTTTGAGGGACGCATTACTGCAGAGACGAGTCTTTGGCTATTCAGACTACTGGCTGAAGTGACCCAAATCAGATTTTTTTCACCTCTATGTGACGTGTATCTGAGTTTTTTTATGTCAGTTTGAACGACACAGATCTGATTTTTTCAAATGCGACCCAGGCCACTTTAGAATGTGGTCCTAAATCTGATAGATATCCGGTCTTTTGGCATGTGACTTCAGTCTGAACTTCCAGGTCGCTTCCATCAGACCTGTAAAAGGTGACATACGTGACTATTCTGTGTCAAGGACGGCGGAGCAAAAAGCAAACAACAGTAACAGCAGATGACGCAGAGAACAGTCCATGGCGAGAAACTGAAATGTCTGAGTTAATTAATATTTGGGGAAACAGCTCAATTCATGTTTTAAAACATTTCCAAAGAAATGTCAGAGCACGGGTTTAAACAAACCTGGCTCAAAGAAAAATAAAAAGTCTATATATACAAGGAGGCACTGTTTCCTCTGCTGCGCATGTGTGAAACATTCAAGACGCATCCTGTTCAGAGAGCAAGTTACATTCAGGACGCATTTCACTGGCGATATGAACGACATTGCAAAAAGATCAGATCTGCATAAAAAAAATCAGAATCGAGCATAAAGACCTGCAGCGTGAACATAGTCTTAGTTATTCCTTATAGTGTGAACAACAACAGGCTGTTGTTAAAAGGAGAAAAAGCAATATATGTCCCCATGTCTCTGCTTTATAATCCTTTCAAAATAAAGTTACAATTACAAGTCACAAAGACTTTCAGTCTTAATGAGGAATTGATTTATGATTTATGATAGCGATTTGGGAGTTTATCTCTACAAAAAAAAAAAAAAAAATTGATACACTTGATGTATCAGCGTTGGAATTAAACTGGACTCCAAACAGTCCGCCTCCTTATATTGTTTCCTTCTCTTTGATTTCTTGCTTGTATGTTCTCTCAATGTAAGTCGCTTTGGATAAAAGCGTCTGCTAAATGACAGTAGTAGTAGTAGTAGTAGTACAATGACAGAAACACAGGAATACAGTGTTTAATAAACCATGTTGTTGGTAAAACAAAAATAAAATTGGAATATTTTTCCAATTTTACCATCAACCTTTTCTAATTGAATACCTAAGACTGTAAATTAATCACATCTCCGTGTTGTATCCAGTTAAATGACAGAAGCACATCAGCTACCAAACACTGCAAAATAAAAGTTTGGTCTTTCTTTTAAAATCATAGTAAATACTATGTTTACCTGAATAATCTGATCCTTTTGTTATGCTCTTTTAATCTCTGAGATTTGTAATGTTTTCACTTAGTTGCCAGTTATAAACTGCTTTCAGAAATTGTGCTGTTCTTGTTATTTATTCATTTTTTCTCCTTTTTGTTGGCCTGCGCCCTTTTAAATTGCTCATGTTTTCTCTAAAGGACTTTGGAAAAACATTTCTGTTTGAAAGGTGTTATATAAATAAAGTTGAGTTCAGCTGAGTTGCTATGCCAACGTTCTTTTTACAGATACCAGTGTAAAAATAACTATGAATGGTCTTTTTAACGTCTCAGGTTTTTTTAAATTCTATTTTAACTTCCTTTTGTCTTTCCTGAGACTAAATGCTTCATTTTTAGACATTAGAGTCTTTGAAAACTACAGAAGTAAAAAAAACCTGATATGACAGTTGGGATTCTGTATAGTCATTTTATAAACCATCAATAAAGAACTTCACAAGACAAAAACCCAAAGAAGCAATCGGTAAATGACGAGATATAAATTTGTAAAATTGTGTCAAAATTCAAATTGAGAGCTGACAAACTGGCAAATTTTAAAAAATAAACAAAAAACAAAATCTGTTTAGTGTTTTGTTTCATTCTTTAGTTTGTCTAATGAGATTCAAGGTTGTTTATTGTCATGTGCTTCTACACAACATGATGTGAACGGAGGTGATGTTTGTCTATGTGGGGCCCTGTGATGGACTGGCGACCTGTCCAGGGTGTCCCCCGCCTCTCGCCCAAAGACTGCTGGACATCAACACCAAGTAGGACGGATGGACGGATGGACGGACAGACAGACAGACGGATGGATGGATGGATGGATGGATGGATGGATGGATGGATGGATGGATGGATGGATGGATGGATGGATGGATGGATGGATGGATGGATGGATGGATGGATGGACGGATGGATGGACGGACGGACGGACGGACGGATGGACGGAAGGATGGAAAGTAGGACGGACGGACGGATGGAAGCAAATCATCAAAGGCAAGCACTTGCTGGCTCGTCCTCCAATCAGATTAAAATATTATATCAGATGTCCCTCCCTTTTATCGACGGTTTCAAATGGAGCGGTTCCAGATGTGTGTGTCCAACTCGATAAGAGGCGGGGCTACACATAGATCTGGCAGAGCCAGGTTAAATGGGTTCAGGATGAGCAGATAACGAGACAGAGGACTACACGAGGCCGCAGAGACGGCTGCAAAATATAATCCACTTCCTGCTTTTGGTGCGGTTGCGTTTGTTTGTTTGTTTCAGTCAAACCGAGACCTACATTTTTAGGCGGACTAGAGTTCAATTGTTTGGTCCGAATCAGAGTTCGGTTGCCTGTTCACACCTCCCCAAACGAACCGGACTTTCTGTGCAAACGAACTAGAGTTCGATTGAAGCGGACTAAACAGGGCGGGTGTGAATGCACCCTTAATTTATCAGTACTGAACAGTTGCTGCAGGTGAGGTCTTTAGTGCAGTTAGGTTAGGTTGGAGGTAGAGAGTTAGCTTCTTTTCCTTCTTCTAATGTCTCTGATCATCTTCTTTGATTTAATCACATTAGTTTAAGGTTGTTTTCTGTAGCATGATAATACAGCAATGAGTCCAAATCAAACACAACAAGCTTCACTTCTCCTGCATCCGTCCTCCGGCTTTGTGCTTCAACACACAGTTCTAATGTCACTGCAGGAAGTCCGTCTGTAGATCTGATATTATTCACTTTTATACAAGCAGTTTGTCTCCTTTTGATCCAAAATCCACAGGAACTAAATGACACTGAAGCTGCTCAGCTTCACTGTAAATAAGAAAACACCTGAAAATCCTGTCAGCTGTTTTACTGCCTGTCACTAAAACCTAAACATCCTGCATTAAGTTGAGTCAATGAACATCTTTTTGCTCTCGCAGCTTTTCTGTCCATCTGTCCCACAATTTGTTTTATAGTCAGGGACAGCTGAGAATTCTCACCAAATTCTCAGAGAACTCTTCCCCCAAAATATTCTGAATGTATGTTGTGTCCATGCTGAGACCTGCAGAAGGCCTGGCTCTGATTTCCCATGAAACTGGCTTCTATAAACTGTGATATTTCATGGCCAGATCAGTCATGTTCATGAAACAGAAACTTCTGAAACAAAACATGAGCCTGTTTGATTGAGACAGTTTGGATTTCTGGAGTTTCTGATCAATTTCTGATCTTTGGGACATCTTTTCCTCTTTCCTGTCAAAGCGGATGTGTGGAGTCCTGTAAATGCTTTGAAAAGACAAGCTAATGTTTGGATAGATGTCGCCTGCTGTGAGGAAACAGATGCACAAGTGGCACAGTTTTCAAAAGATGACCAATTTACCCAGAATTAGCTGCCCCAGAAAAATCAGCCCAAGAGCAAAGCGATTAATGAAAGAAATGAAGTCAAAGAAAGGCAAAGTTTCAATACGAAACGTGTGTTTTATAAACAGAAACTGCTTTAAAAAGAAACAGATTTGTTTTTTTATCCTGCAACAGAAGACAAGAGTGTAAAACTGTCTAGAAAATACAGAATAGATGTTTAGTGAAGTCTTTAAATCAGCTGTGAGGCATGATGTTGGAAGTGATTTGGATCTTCGCTGCCTAAAGGGAAAAAGCCTCTTCTTGTTATTAAATCAAAAATATTTTGGTGAGCACTTTAATCTGAGGAAATCTATTTCAAATACCAACCCAAAGCTTTAATATATCCAACTGAAAAATACAAGAAAATCTAATAACCGACAAGTTAAAGTTAAGAAATTTGAAGAAACTGGTAGTTAAATGTGAAAACCATCCTTCAGAAGTTATTTCTGCTGAAACAAGTCATTTTTCACACAGGAATATCCAATTTATTTATATTTTTCTGCATAAATAACAATAAAAAGTTGTTTTTTCTGTACTGTAGCTTTAAGAAGTTCGGGTTAAAGATGCTTTGATATGTCTTGATCTACTTTCTTTCATGTCAGAGCATCGTGTACTCATTTGTATCTGCCTCGTCATGCACAACGCCGCCTCCCTGTATTAAAAAGATCTTTTTTTTTTCTTATCAGGGAATCAGACTACATCTCACAATTCTATTGCAAGTCAGAGACCTGTCTGCTCGGCACCACCCACTCCACAAACTAAATTAACACTCAAATTGAGTCTTTCATTCTCTTGGTTTGCGGACTGCCCTTTCACTGCCTGGTACACCCACACGTGCAGCAAAACACAAACACACATCAGCTCAGTGTCTTACAGATCATTTTTCTTCTTTAGATTCATTATCTTTGTTTGTATATTTTTTTTCTCTGTATTTACATGAAAAGATTTTATGAAACGATTTGTCTTTATTTGCCGCGCTGATGTTGAAGAAAATGGAAGAATTAAAAAGTGGTTTTATTTTTATTTTCAGTGTGTCACATTTTGGCTGTAAATATTGATGAAATGTCTAATAGATCTGGAGCCATTCAGAGAGGATGAAGTGAAGCGCTGCAGCAACAAAATCAATTGTGATTTCCTATCTGGGCAGTTAATACTGGTTCTGTCAGGCCTTTGGCGAAAGTCTGGTGGATAAACAATAAATTTTAAGTGTGATTGGTCTCTTTTCAGGACCGTTCTTTATCAATATTGTGAATTTTCAGCTGAACAGATTGCTCACAGCTCTCTGTGTTTAATAATAAATAATTGTTTTTATGTGTTATTTGTTTGCAAGCTGAAATATTAGAACGTGTATTTGTCTTTTATAGAAATATTGCATCTGCTTTCTGACAAACTTGTGATTAAGCAGCCATCCAAACGTTGTCAGATCCAGTCTTGCAGCCCATTTTTGCCTCAGTAAGCTGCAGCGTTTCTGCACAGACACGAACGGTTCAAAGCCTTAACAGCTCGACCGTGGAGACAAGTCTTCACACCCACACCTTCTTACACACAGAAGTGACAAAGTTACAACACATAAAACCCTCCTCCCATAAAAAATACACAATCAGAGGACTTTACATATGTATTCATGTTCAGCTCAGGAAACAAGTTTTAAAATGTGGAAAAAGCAGAAAATTTAAAAGTGAATTTTTTAAAAAACTTGTTGAGTTTTACCTCCAACAGTATGAGCAGGATCGGATGTTAGTTTTATAAATCCTTGTATCACAGTGACCATAAAGTCTGACTGTGTCTGTTTGAATCAGTTAAAAACAACTGAAAGACACTGAGATGTTTCTACTAATACGTTTAAGATGGACGTCGACCAAAAGTTTGCACTAAATGTGCAAAAAATGTTCAAAATTTTGATTCTACACCTGCTTATTCCAATCATAGAGGCTCGACCACACCTGGACAGGTCGCCAGTCCATCACAGAGCCACAATCACTCACACCTGGGGACAAATTAGAGTTGTTAAATTAACCTCAAGCATGATTTTATTCTTTGGGATGAAGCCAGATTTCATGAAGAAAACACATGCATACACAGGGATAACATGTAAACTCCTTGTAGGAAGGTTCCAGCCCGGTTTTGAACCCAGGACCATCTTACTGCAAGGCAACAGCGCTGTTCCACCGTGCAGCTCAAGACTTTGATTGTATTTACTTAAAAATACCAACATTTAGAACCGGTCAGTTAGCAAGCAAATCATTATTATCATTATTATTTTTACAGCAAATAAGTTCTTTTTCCTCTTTTTTAAATCCATCCTTAACATCAGGATTAAAAGTAAATCCTGCCTTTTCTCACTTGTAAAGAATTGAAACCTGAGTGTCTGTGTTCTCTGACTAATATCAGATCAGATTATTTCATTCTGGTTAAATCATCATTTACATTGAGATAAAATAATAATTAGATGATTAAATTACATGGTGAAATATTAATAGGACAATAGAAAGCATGTGATCAGTTGTGCACAGGCAGTGCTCGTGACTTCAGAAGTAATTTTCTGTTTTGTGATTGTAAGAAGAAGCTGCTGATGTAGAACAGTTCAGACTCACTGTTGCAAGTGAAGCACATCTTCTGTAATTATTAAAAACTAATCCTAAATGAATTTGTTGTCAAATTTACAGTCTCTCCTTTGTTGTTTTATGTTTGCATGTTTATTGTTTTTGTTTTAATTTCTGTTTTTTTTTCCCCCATCTCTTCTTTTTGCATGCTCTCATTGCCTCTCTTTATGTTGCTGCTTTATGTTTGATGGAACAAAAGCTTCCAGTCCCCAGATACAAGAAGGTAAGCTGCTGAGATAAGCTCAGAGTTCAACCCGTCCCCACTAATCAATCCTTATCTGATCCAAACCCAGTAAACCCTGATTGAAACACAACAAACCCTCGTGTCTTTCCTCCTGAGCTCATTATCACTGTGACATTAGTTCATTACTTTGGGACAGAAAATCTTTTTCTTTTGAATTGAAGTTTTCTGTTTTCTCTTGATCTGATTCTGCTCGAAATATTTCAGCTCAGTTTTTGTCAATTTATTTTTTTAAGCAGGAAAAAACAAAAATAATCTCACATTTCCTTTTGATTTTATTCTATAATCATCATGTCAGCAAAGTTTTTTGAACTTTTAACTCTATTTAATTTACTTAAATCACCAACCAATACCAATAGCAATTTAAAGTTTTATTATACTTTCTGGTGTGCAAACAGACATAAATGTTTACATTTTTGTTAAATAATGAGTTGTTTGATAAAGTTCTCTGTAAATTCTGACATATAAAAATCTATTCAACACTATGAGCCATTCATTCATTGTTGTAATGAGTTATTTAATGCTTGATAAGTGAATTTGGACAGGTGAGTATAGGTGAGACTTTCAACCCCATGTTTGCTCTGCAGATTTTGGTCCAAACTCTGGCTGTAAACTGAACATGATGGTTCCACCAACACAATCTTTTGTTGAAGGAAACATTTTTTGTGTGAAACGACGTGCTGCAGATGATAAAACATGGAGAGCAGAATGGAGAATGATCTGAAATCTGAGTCAGAAATGGAAGAAGAGAGTGAGCAGACAGGACATGTAGAGAGTATAAGGACATGAGATTGGCTGGTGGACAGATGGAAGCTGAACAGGCATGTTGGCTGGAAGACCAAAAAAAAAAAACTCTGAATGATTGAAACAAATTTAGCCGAAGTGTGCAGCTTCACAGAAGATGATGGAACAATCTGGTAACAGCTGCAATAAAAAACACACCTGTAGCAGCTAATAATGCTAAATATATGAGACGCAGGTGATCCAGCTGCAGAAGGGACGGACACCTGAAGACACGCGAGTTAAGAAGCACACATAAATAATCATTATACTTATGTGTCTTCTAACATGAGCTTCGAAAAAAGTTAGCGCAGGATTATGTTTATCATTGTTTAGCATCTCTTTTTAACATCTGTCTGTGAACATCTGGGAAGTGAGCAGACCAGCTGCTGGAGCTTTAGGACAGGAATGTTGTCCCCGTCTTGTCTAATGCAGGATTCTAGCTGCTCAACAGTCCTCTGTCTTTGTGGTTGGATTTTTGTTTCATGTTGCTCCAGATGTTTTCTATTGGTGAACATCTGGACTGAATGCAGGTCACTTCAGCACCTGGACTATTCTCCTGTGAAGCCAGGCTGTTGTGATGAACGCAGTTTAACATTGTCTTGCTGAAACATGCAAGACCTTCTATAAAAGAGATGTTAACAGATGTTGCTTTATGTACTTTTCAACATTAATGGAACCTTTCCAGATGTGTAAGCTGCCAGTTTGACCTTTGATTCTCTGGATCGTTTGATGATCTTTCTCACTAACGATGGTGGGATCTTCAAAGTCTTCTCAATTTGATTTTAAAGGAAGGCTGTTCCACAAGTTGTTTCTCTCAGATTGGTGAACTTCTGCCTGTGTTTACATCTGACAGGCTCCGCCTCTCTGAAAAGTCCTTTAACCTAATCCATTGCCAAACATTCTTCCAGTTGTTTTTGAACTGTGGTAATTACTTTTTGAGCTTTTCATTGCCTCCATTCCAACATTTTTGAGGTGTATATCTTTTTATATGCTAAAATGTATAATTTTCAACAGCTGAAATATTATTTATATTCTTCTGGCATAAAATATGAGTTTAAGATGTTTGAAAATTATTGCATTCTTGTTCATACTTACATTTTATGAAGCAACCTAGCTGTTTTGAAGTTGGAGTTGTAGAAAGAACTGAACATTTTTTAAATGTGTTTGAAATGTTTTTGGCTTTCAGTTGCTATTTAATTTTTACAAATACAAACTAATTAAAACATCAGTTTCTTTTTTCACCTAATAAATTCAATTTCCACTTAAACTAATGCATCAACCTTGATGGCTTGTCACCACTTTAAACCTTTCAAACATCAGTTTTGACAGCTGTAAGTGATGAAACGGACCCGCGTGTCTGCGTCTCCATAGATTAAATAAAGTCACCAGGACCTGAACGCTTCTGCTGACCCCACGTGACCTCTGGACCTTGTCGTTAACATGACTCTGGGTCAGTTCCCCTCTGGATCTGATCAATAACAACCCCCTCTCTTATTTAAGCTATTACCTGCTCTGGGTGATTGATGCTTCCTCCACCTGTGTGTTACCAGCCAGTCAGATATGATAATGAAGATGTATGTCCTGCTGATGAAGAGGCTGATAGCAAAATGGAAAAGAAGTGCTCATGTGGGATGTACCGCCTGGAAAATACATATCAATGCTTTTACATCTGAAATGTAACTTTAATGTTTGGAAACAGACTAAAAACAGACAGAATTCTAAACTAAAAATCTTAAAATCTTAAGACATCTTGGACAGATACACTAGATATCAACAGTCAACACAAAAATGCAAACAGGATGTGAAAAAAAAAAATAATAATGTTATGGTTATTTATTATTTCATTAAAAAGAGTTATTAAAATGTTGCTTATTTTAGTGCAAAACAGCTAATTTACCTGCAGCAGGTCAAAGTGTCCAACATGTAGCAGACCGGATGCTGCAGTTTTAAAAGCTTGTTTGATTTCTATCAGAAATGTTGAATGTTTTTAGATTTTGTCCTGCTGAATTCAGCGATACTTTCATCTCATCCACAGCCTGTGTTGATTCTAAATACATCATTCTGTTTTAAAGATGATTTCAAGGCTCTGTAAGTTATCAGTGTGCACTAACGAAACCTCAAACATTAAAGAGGTCCTTCCATTAAAAACAGTTTTTCTGAGGTTTCTGTTGAATATTTTAGCTCCACAGGTGTTCTTACCTTCATAGTGGGTGAAAACAGTTCAACAACTTCTCTCAGTTTTTATCTCTCAAACTACGCAGGTGGTGATAAAACCCGAGTTCTCCCGAGTCCAAACGGACTGTATCTGTTTCATCACAACTCCTTTGTTCGTTAGTATTCATCAGCTCCTGCAGTTGAAACCACACCTAGCATGCTGCTGGCTAAAAGCTGTTAGCATAAGATGTAACAAACAAGAAGACACGACGATGTTGCCATGCGCAGCGGGGCAGGAAACAGTATACCTTGCTCTCATAGGCTAGTTTGTTAGCCAATCAGAGTCCAGCAAATTTGAATAATGAATATGAACGAGCTGCTGCCAAAGCCTGACACGGAACGAGCCGGAATCACCCAAATTTTAATGCAGACAGATTGAAAGGTCTGTTAATCAGTGTTTCCTAACGTTTTTTGGATATAAAATGTTTCATATTACTGGTTAATACTTAAGAAATAACCACAAAGTCCTGAAATTTGTATGAAATGGCCTCTTTAAGAAATTCTGTGTTCTGAACTGAACATGTGAGCTGCAGCTGTTTCTTCCATTATTTATGTTAAACAAAGACCCCTGAGCATGTCTTCAGTCAGAGGCTTCTGCAGGAGATCATTCCTGACCACAGCTAGAACCTTCTAAAACTGAATAAAACTTGTGAAATTAATCCAACAAAAGAATCAAATATCTTACACCATTACACTTTCCATCATTCACAAATTCTCTTTCAGATCATTTTAAAGTTAAAACAGCTGTTTCAGTGATATATTTGATTGACTGTGGGGACTTTATCTCAGTTTTGGGTTCTTTTGTTTTTTTCTAAGCTAACATGCCAAGCTGTGACTTCATCTGAAAGATGAAGGTAATTATTTCCCCCAAAAGAAGTTCATTTTTAAGGCGGTTATTCAGCAGAGCTGTGATGAATGAGCACGTTTGAGATAGAAGGTGTGTGGGTACCCTCCCATCTGCCTTTTGCAGGGGTCATTTTTCTCCAACCCTCAGTAATTATGATCAACAGAGTATTCAGAGTGCGCTCATGCAATCAGCAGCATGACGCAGCTGCCTGTTCATCCTGCTCCAACCTCACATAATGTCTTCCGTCTCGGTGGCAGCTCAGGTGTTTGCTGAAGGCAACAATAGCAGTAGATGAGAGTGGCACTTTAACCTCCCCAATCACCTCTTATGGTGCTGTCGCACTTATTCATTTGTGTGGAAAACAGCCAAAAAGTGCAGCTGAACATCAGCAAGACGTTTCAGCCCCCTGTGGTGCGAGAATGTAATAAAATCACCCAACAAGAAACTTAAGGGAAAACAACATTACGTGTGGAGTGGAGGGGCTTTGAGCTGAATGATGTATCATTTTACTAATAAAAAGTAAAGTCTGATTATTTACTTATATATTCAGGATCAATTACTGCTCTTATGATAAAAAAAGAGATTGAAGGAAAGGGTCACTGCTCAGACTGGAGTTCTAAATAATGTGTTTCAGCTTCTTTATTTCATATATGAAGCAGCAATCTGACTGTGTAATGATATCCTCATCAGTAGAGTGGTTTCATTATACCGAGCATGTATATTTTTTCTGCAGCAAAACCAAGTTGTGATCAATAAAAACACCTAAAACAATAAAACCAAAGGATTAAACATCCCTTTTGTGCACGAGTAATGATATTCTCAGTCAATAATAGTTTTCTGGAGTGTTTTCAGTCATCAATAATACAATTTTATACAGTACAGATTATATATGGTGACCATTAAGAATGAAATGTTAAAGGTAGAACACTGAAACATGCAGCTAATCATAAAAGCTGTTTCATTACTTTGCTCACTTTTCCTTTTTTTACTTTTATTTAATAAAATAATTTTATTGAGTACTAGTATTGGCAATTATCTAGAAATTATCAGTGGATTATTTAAAATACTGCAAATAGGAACAAATTCTGAGATGCTTTGTCACAATTGCATCAACATGTGCAACTTTTTCATTGATCTGATTGATATTCACAGAGAAAATCCCAGAAAAATCACAATAAAATCATCTTTAAACATGAAAAGATCCAGTCAGATTCCCTGAGTTACATTTTTGTAGATTTTCAGTAAAATGAACAAATAAAATCTGATCCAGAGCAGTTCCTCTCTTCCACTTTGTCCTTTAACTTATTTTCATTGTGTGTTTTTTTTTAAAGTTTTCTCCGTCAGAATATAAAAATGTGGACATGTCCGTTGATAAAATTAGTGTCACTCTGTTTTTGTGCGAACATGATGTAAAGCAGACTTTCCTTTCTGCAGATGAAATTGAGTGAGTCATTTTGCTGCCAGTAATTCCTGTTGAGTGCTGCTCTATTAAATCTGATGGCTGTGGACAAATAAGCCTCACATTTCTTTTATTATTCTATTTTTGGTCCATTAAATAAAAACTGAAGACATAGAAGAATTAAAATAATGATTCTGGAGAAAGATCACTAGTTTTTCCTCTCTCACGTTCAACTTTTTTTTAACATCAAAAGATACGTCTTTGTGGGCTTTTTGAGTTTTGATATCCTTTAATATGTCTGTCAGTCTTTATTGCAGTTGCATGAAGTAAATTTAATATTCAAAGATCACTTCTGTTCTGTATTTATCCACTGAGAGCAAATAATTAATCACAGTAAACAAACAGCTAGAGCTTAAAAACACTTCATGAAAACATCAAATCATCCAGTATTTGTAAGTTTTAAGAAAGTTGGAACCTTTAAAAAGATGGACGTCACTGTTGACTTCTGTTGTTAAAAAAATGATTTCAAAATAAAACCTCAACCCGCTCACCTGTACACAGTCACAGGGTTTTAAAGCTAAATGAAGCTTTAGAAGTCATGAGAATCATAAAGAAACAGATATATGACAAAAAGTCATAAAGAGGCTGGTTCTGTTCTGAGGACTGATCTGGAAGAACATGAAGAACATGATGGAGAACCCTCATCGTCCTCTTCACAACACAGTGACACAACAACAGAGTGTCTTCAGCCAGAAGATTCTTCAGATCCAACACAGACCACTACAGGAGAACCTTCCGGTCTACAGCTAGAACCCTCTACAGGAGATCCTTCCGGTCTACAGCTAGAACCCTCTACAGGAGATCCTTCCGGTCTACAGCTAGAACCCTCTACAGGAGATCCTTCCGGTCTACAGCTAGAACCCTCTACAGGAGATCCTTCCCGTCCACAGCTAGAACCCTCTACAGGAGATCCTTCCCGTCCACAGCTAGAACCCTCTACAGGAGATCCTTCCTGTCCACAGCTACAACCCTCTACAGGAGATCCTTCCGGTCTACAGCTAGAACCCTCTACAGGAGATCCTTCCGGTCTACAGCTAGAACCCTCTACAGGAGATCCTTCCGGTCTACAGCTAGAACCCTCTACAGGAGATCCTTCCTGTCCACATCTAGAACCCTCTACAGGAGATCCTTCCCGTCTACAGCTAGAACCCTCTACAGGAGATCCTTCCTGTCCACAGCTACAACCCTCTACAGGAGATCCTTCCTGTCTACAGCTAGAACCCTCTACAGGAGATCCTTCCTGTCCACAGCTAGAACCCTCTACAGGAGATCCTTCCCGTCCACAGCTAGAACCCTCTACAGGAGATCCTTCCTGTCCACAGCTACAACCCTCTACAGGAGATCCTTCCGGTCTACAGCTAGAACCCTCTACAGGAGATCCTTCCGGTCTACAGCTAGAACCCTCTACAGGAGATCCTTCCGGTCTACAGCTAGAACCCTCTATTGATCTGAAAATAGAACCACTCCTGTACAAATAGTTGATTTTTTTAATTTATTATGACAAGCAGAGTGTTTTTCAGAATAAAAGTCTTACAGGACCTCAGACATTCCACTGATGGTTATGAATCAGAGTGAAACTGATTAAAATGCTCTCATATCTCCATATAGGAATCATTTTTAGATTATATTAATCAATAATCACTAAAGTTATTTCTTCCTACTGTCAGTGTCTCAAATTTAATTTCCACAAATAATTAAAGTAAAATATTTTCTCTCTGCTGCCTACATTTGTTTCCCAGTGAAATTCTTGTACTGTGGAAACTGCCAATAAAAACAAATTCTTCTCCAAAATCTCCCAACAAAAGTCTTCCATCATCAGACAAAAAGAAAACAAATGTCTCACCCAGCCATCACAAAAGCCTGTCAGCCCTCTGTTTTAATGCCAGCTCTCGCTGTTAAACTGAATAAATTATTTTGTTTCATCAAAAACAAACTCTGGGTTGTTTCTGGCATTTTAAGTTTCACATAATCTTGTAGAGCAGAAACAAGCAATCAAATAATAACGGATAAAAAATAATTGACTATTTTGTCGATTATCAAAATAATCATTAGTAGCAGGTTGAAATAGAATATGTTAATTTGTTGTTTTATGATAAAGAGGTTAAACTTTTAAAAAGTCAGAAGTCAAAAATCTGCTTGTTCAAGTTCTATAAACACGTTCAATCAATTTTTACACTTCAGTTGTTACAGTAATCATTCTCCAGCAAGTATAAGACTATTGACAGAAACCTGTTTTTAATAAAACATATAGGTATATAGATCGGTGGAAAAAGGAAAAAAAACATTTAGATGTCAATACTGACACATATTGTAGTAATAATGATAAATAAACAGCATTTAAAACCATCCACGTTAAAAAAAGAGTGATAATCTTTATGAAAGACACATCAGCTGTTCATGAATTTAACATTTCTCTGCAGCTTTATCATGTAAATGCAGCAGGAAGAAGTTTACAACAACTAAAGTTGAGTCGCTAAGCTGAATTAAAAAGACGTTTGTTCAGGAGGTTGAAGAGACGTCAACAAAAACTTGATGGATGAATGTTCAGATTTGACTTTTATTCTGTAGAATTCCTTCTTTCACTTCCCTCAGTGGGTTTCTGACCTGCTTTTAGTCACCGTATGAGTGACCTTTACATCCTCTGCCCTCTTTGAGTTTATTGATTCTCTGTGTTTGAGGGTGAACTTGTTTGTTTGTCAGCTTCTTTATTCACCTCCATGTTTCTCACAGACCTGCAGGTTCTTTCTGATTGAGGTCTTTGTGCTTTTAAAACGACTGAAACAGGGAGATGAAGCTGCACGCTGCTTCATCAGCCTCCAGAATTAAGATTTTAACATGATCATGGACCTCCCAGGATAAACCTTTTCTCCTCGACTCTGTTATCTTCCTTTATTTACTTCACTTCCTTGAGATAAAAATTTGTTTTGGATAAAATTTCTCTAATGCTTAACAAATTAAAACGTCCTTGTGCATTGAACAAACACTGCTGATAAACTACAGAAGAACATAATTACAGTCTTTTTTTCATGATCTGTAATTTGATCTCTGTTTTTCATCCTCAGGGGCTCAAACCGATGGACCACAACGGGCTGTCAGATCCATACGTCAAGCTGCACCTTCTGCCCGGCGCCAGCAAGGTGTGTACCAATAAGAACTGATTTTTTTAATTGCTTTTTTTGTTTTGGGACATTTCATTTTGAATAATAGTTATGCTTCATTTCCTCAGAGGTCCAGAAGACGGGATTTCAGTTTATGAGTTAGAATAAATTCAGACCATATTTATCCCAAACCTATTAGTTTGTCCTTAATTTGCATAGATCATAAACAACAAAAAAATCTGTGTGATGCACGATTTGAACATGATCCACAGCTGGAAGCTCAGCAGGGATCTGTGCAGTGATGCAAGTTGTTGAACAAAATTTAATCTGTTGCAGAATGTCCATGTGTCGGATTCCAGCGGGAAAACTTTGGTTTAAATACCAAGACCAGAGTTTTATTAGTAACTCTCTGGTCTTTTTTTAAAGATTTCATTAATCTATTTATGTCTGGTAGGAGATCTTGACCATTTTTAATACCTTTGCTGAAGTTCCAAGAGGCTGGACTTCATGCAAAACAGCTGATTTTAAAGTTGAAGAGGTCTGATTTTCCTTCTAACACAAATTATCTGTTCTTCTCAATCTTTTCATCCCCCTCTCAGTAGTTTTAGGCTGTACAATTATTTGTTAATATCAGATTCAGAAGGTTTTTGACATGACCCTGATTTAACATTCGTTGTTACATAAAAGATCCAAGAAAACGTGAGCAAAGACGGAAGATTTCCCGATTCCTTTCCTTCAACACCTTCACACAGACACAGAGATGTGAAAGCTGAGATTAAAGTTACTGCGATTTCTTTACATGTTTACCGACTCAGTCATGAAACGTCCAAAGATAAATCTTTTTAAAACTTTTTATAGAACATTTATTTTAGCTTGTTTTTTAATTAGATGTGGCTGCAGTCAAACTTACTGGTCATGCAGAAAAATTAATTCTCTGATGATGATGAAATACTTCCCTAACGAGGCTTTAAAAGAGACTTCATGTATATTACAGACTGTTAATTAACAGGTGCATCGCTTTAAATGTTCAAAGTCAATTTCCAAACAGTCAATGGTCCCTCTGCATCTCTGTGAGTCTGCCTTTAATCGTTCTCATGTACAGCTGATGGTTGGTGTGAAGTAACATCCAGGCTGAACGTTGTGCACACTGAACGAGCTTTTCTCTGCAGCTCTGATGAAGATTTTCTTTTATTATCCTTTTTTTTTTTGTTTTTGTGAGAGAATAATTTGTTTTGTTTTTTTTTCTGCTTAATCAACAATCATAATTTTTATATCGGGTGAAACACGTCTGTTAAATTGCACTGTATATTATATTTAGGAAGGATATTTTACTTACCTGACTCAGACTAAGTTTATTCATTGTTTTAGTATTTTACTATTTTTGAAGTAGAAAACAAACGATCCTGAGAATAAGGATCAAAGATCTGGTCTGTCAAGATTCAGAGTTAATGGAAAGTTAAGATGACTCAGAGGTGAACTAGAAATAAACAGTATTAATATGTCACCACCTCTCATGCTACATTGAATTTTATTATTTTTAGAGCATCTCCTCCTCTCCGTGTATTTCCTGCCTCCCTGTGACAAACAATCTATCAGTTTTTGTCATTTCTTTCTGTTACTGAGGGTCATGATGTTCACTCTTTGTTTAGTTTGACTGCAGCCTTTCTTTTCTTTCCCTGTGGATAAAGTGGAACAGTCTGGACGTCATGGCAACAGCATCAGAATCAACATCTTAAAAAAACAACTTTTTAAGCTGATTTTTAAGCAGGTTTTTGGGGGGTTTTTGAAAGGTGATTATTATTTTCTTGCTAAGGCTTGTAGACATGGTTGTTGGTGTGCAATGTGATTAGATTTTTCTCATTTATATGAGAATTTGTTTTCACTTTTAATATTTTAAAGCTAATGCAGCATCCTGCTCCTTTTAGCTTAGCTTGAATAAATCAAGTTATCATGAATTCTGTGACAAAGTGAAATAAACCTGTCCATGAAGGCCTGTTGCCTGTTTCAGTATGAGGCCTCACAGAGGCAAAACAAGATGCCGTCACCTTTTCGGTGCTCTCTGTCAGCTCCTTCTCAGAACATTCATTATGTTCGGTCTAAGAGCCTCATTAAGGCTCACTAAAGAGGTCGTAAGTTCTGCTTACACCCTAATCAGAAGTGAAGTTTCACGCTCTGCTGCAAAGCTAGATCACAGCTTCATCACTTTTCAAACCACAATCAAACTTAATGAAATGCCTTTAATTATTCCAGATTAAGCTGTCGAGTTCTGACAGGAAATAAATAATGTACAGAGGTGACGCTTTGCCAGGATGTCAGGGGATCGAGATGAGCTGGAAAAACAATCAGAAAAAAACCTGTGAAAAGATTGTTGACTAAAAGTAGAACAAACTCTGTTACTTGAGGTGGTACATTTAAAAAAAACTGTGAAAATAATTTGCTTTTAGTAACTGATGCATAAATCAGCATCGAATAAATAAAACACTTACAGCAAACCAATTACAATCAGAATCAGTTGTAATAAAAAGAACAAAACATCAGGTTAAAAAGGATTCGAAAAGTTATGTAGATTTTAAAAAAACGGAATAATTCTATGACCCAATCCATTACTGAATGCGTTCAGCTGAGAGTAAAGTCAATTAAGAGGTGGGACTAATTGAAATAGAAAGCTTTAGACAATAAAATAAATAAATAAGATGTAACGAACACAAAAAGATAACGTTTTCCACATTTTAATGTTCTAGAAAAAGCTTTAATAAATCTGTTATTTCCTCATAGATTTACAAACCTAATTCCAATAAAATGTGATAAATAAAAGCAGGAGCAGCTGGTCTCCTCACTTTCCAGATGTTTACAGATGTTAAAACAAGAGGAAATGCAACACAACAATAAACTCTGTTCTAACTCTCTGAAATAAGTTAAAATCAAATTCAATATCAGCAAATATTTTCTATAAAAAGGTACATTCAGTTTTTATTTCTATGTTATGCAACATCTCAACTCTTTGTGATAAATCTACACAAAGATTAAACATTTACATGATTTTTGAAGCTTTTAATAATTTATTTAGGGTTTAAAATATTCCAAAATACATTTATTGGAGCTAATGTGCATTTAAATAAACCGACCTCTCAATAGTCTTTTCATTATTATTATCTAGTGTGTACATTACAATTATTTATTCAGCTTTTTTACACAGAACTTTTAGAGGATTAACTTTGGTTTGTAAAACTCTCCAATGTGTCAGAATTAAAAAGGAGGTTGTTGTTTCTAGAATTTCTGAAGGAAAAGAGTGATAATTAGTATAAATGACAATCTGTCATGAAAAAAAATGTTGTTTCTGAAACAAGCTGAAAAATCTCATTAATAGGCATAACATGAAAATCTTAAACAGGGTAAGAGACTGACTGAAGTAAAGCGTCATGTGCAGGATCGTGTGTTTGTGTAGATTCTCAGGAACGAGTCCCTGTTTCCAGCTCATTACAGTTCTGTCCATCTCAGGTATGAGGGGCTTTTAAAACTAAAGCTTGTTAGAGCGCACACCTAGAAGTCAAAGGGGGACTTGTATAATAATTGGCTAGAGAGCAAAGCCTTCTTAGCCTCTGCAGCTGAAGTGATAATGACACCAGTTGCTCATTTGTAGCACCATCCTCCATCTGTGAGCTGCTGATGGGGGGAAATACTGTTCACGAGAAGCTACGGATACGCTCATTATTTATTCAGTTCCCTTTTTTCTTTCATCTGTCCGGTGTTTGGCAGTTCTTTAAAAACTCTGAACCTTTCAAGGCTTTGAAACTTTTCAGTAAATCTCACTACCTGCATCAGTCTGATGCATCATTGAATTGTATGTGATCACCATGTCACATCTCTGCGCTGCAAAGCTGGCTTATCCTCTCATATGTTTAATTAGGACCGGGCTGTTACTAACTCGCTTGGCGGGTAAAGACCTCCCATGCCACCTTCACCAGCATGGAGATGGCCAGAACCAACCTGATTTAAAGTAATATATGAAAGAGGCAAATAAATCCCATGTAGAGATTTAAAAGATTCAGTCAGCAGCCTGCCGTTCATCAAGTTAACAGTTAACATCCAACTTGTAAGTTACCAAAGATGCAAATAAGTGTGAATAGTCAGGATATTACCTGCAAACAGAAACAACTTGTTCAGAATGCTGCTGTTTTATTCTCTGTCAGATGGATCAGTGCAGCATTGATGCATAAATACCATAAACATACGTATGTAAACATGAATGATTTTTTTATCATCTTCACACAAGCTGCCATGTTGCATTTAGGAAATCGGAGTCTGCAGACCAGAGACATGAGGTTCAAAGTCCCGCCTCCTCACCTGCATACAGTCATGGTAGTTTTAAACATCAAATTACTAAATACAATTAAATGTAAAAAAACGTTTGAACATTCAGCACCAAGTCAAAAACTACACGAATCAATAAGAGTCAACGCCTGAAAATAAATCCTAGTTGGGTTTTTCAGAAAATATTCCCTTTTATCACACGGAGGGGCGGGACTTAAATCTCTAATTGGAACCAACCACTAGGGGGCGCTTGTTTTATTTCAACTCTCACACTGTGTGTTTGTTATGTATATCAGTGACATATACCGTCAGAAATCAGCTAATTTTCAACAAGCAGATTCATTTTATATTTTTTTTTGAAAATTTAGCAAAAACAAACAGACATTCAATCATTAACAATCTTTATTTCTGTTAAATAACAAATGTTTTTGTGTTTCAGGCTAATAAACTCCGAACCAAGACCTTGCACAACACACTCAACCCCGTCTGGAGCGAGACCCTGACCTACTACGGCATCACTGACGAGGATATGATCCGCAAAACTCTCAGGTAACAGCTATGTGACCAAAAGTGAAGGAATGGAAGGCGGGAAATTAAAAGTAAGAAAAACTGAGAAATTTTAGGACAAAGAAGCACCAAAAGAAAAAAAATGTATGAAAAGAGAACAAATAATGATAAATTAAAGTAGTGGAAAAGAACAAGAATGAAGAAAATTAGAGGTAAGAAATTTGTTGAAAGACAGAAAAAACAGAATTAATCATAGGAAGTGGCAAAATTAGATTTAGAAAGTGCTAAATGGAAAAATGAAAAAGATAAAAAATTGATTACCAAAAAGACACAAAGGAAGGAAATAGGAAAGACGGCAGGGAAGTAAAATGGGACCATTAAATACAATAACAGGAACCGAATGGGATAAAAGGAGATATTAAAGGAGTGAAGGGGAAATGAATGAAAATTTAAGGAGACATGAGGAGAGATCAGAAGGTCATGAAAAACAGGACAAAGATGTTTTTCTTTTATCTTTCCTGCAGATTAATTTAAAATAGCAGCATAAATTACTTTGAGGAAGTAGATGTTTTGGTTTCTTCTTGTTCCTGATGTTATTATTTATCATGTTTTATCATGTTTGTCTAACAAAAAACCTGAAAAACATTTATCCACTAATAGCTCTTCTTTTATTTCTGGTGTCTTTGTCGCATTTAAACACCTAAACAACAACAAAAAGTAAACAAATCCTCAGCTTCCTGTGAACGTTCTAACAGGTTTATGCTGCAGGTGTTACTTCACCATTCTCTTCTTTATTTTTACAACAGTGAGCGTACAAGTGGCAGAGGCATGTTATGTAATCAGAAGCACAGTTTTATGTGCAGAGGAGGATTTTAGTGGTTTAAATTTAGTTTAAATGTTTTCGTTTTATCTTTTTGAAGTAAACTCCTTGTGATTAACCTTTCTTGTAACAGTGAAAAATCCTGGACAAATAAGTTACTGATCAGCTGTGAAGGAGATTTTTAGATGAAAATGGTTTATTCTTCTGTTCTACATTTCAAAATACAGTATTTATTCATTTTCTAAATGTCCTGACATCAGATAAGCCCTTATGACGAGCTGTGATGGTAAAACATGTGATATAAGTGACAGCCGTGTTGCCAAAGCTGCATGTTTTCCTCCATATGGTTCTTAATAAAAATCACTTGAAACAAATAGTATTCATCTCCACGAGCATGAGTGTGAATCATGTCACGTCAGGTTACACAGATGGTGCGCTGCGTTTATTGAAGACATGCTGTAGATCTCCTGAGAACTTTAATTATTAGATTTGATAATAACTTTAATGAAATGGGAGAGAGGAATGTAGCTCTCATGTGGAAAGCAAAGCTTGAATCTCCTTCTTTGTCTCTGAGTGTCTTTGTTCTGTTCTAACTGAGAGTCTCTGACCTTCTGGGGTATTTAAAGGTTTGGGTCAATTTATGTATGAAGTGGCTCATGATGCCAATCAGTTAACACGCAGAATCTCACACAGAACAATTCAGACAACATTTCCCAAGTAAAGGAGATGAGCTCTGTGAGTTAGAGATTAGAAGAATTATGTTTTTCAGCTAAATGAAGTGACTTCTCATCAGAATCTTTCTCTTCTTATTTAAGCATGTCTAAGTCGTGATCTGTGGATGGCTGAATGCCTCCCAATAGATAATTATCCCATCACTTCCTGTCATTCTGAGTTGGTCTGATGACGCTCATATGAACTAATTCTCTGCAGGATGTCCATGTTTTTGCTTTTGGTGAGAGTTTAATCTCTGGGTGAGGATTTTCAGGCAGAAAGAAACGTTTCTTTCACCCTTTTTGTTTTTCTTCTCCTTTCAGGATCTCGGTTTGCGATGAGGACAAATTCCGGCACAACGAGTTCATCGGCGAGACGCGAATCCCCCTCAAAAAACTGAAGCCAAACCAAGTCAAAAAGTTCAACAACTGTCTGGAAAAACAGCTGCCAGTAGGTTCAATATTCACCTGACACACACACATTTTTAACAATGGGGCGGGGGTGGATACTACTATTTGAAAAACTCTTAAACCTCCATCTCTCCTAAGTCACATGACCCTGGATGACTTGAAGCTGCTGGAAGGTTTCAGGTCTCTCCAAACACCTGCCAGTGATCTACCATCCAAATATGGAAGATCCACAATTACACTGTATCAATTTTCCTCAATTAGAAATAGTGTAGGCAGGTTTCAGAAGGATATTCAACCACAGTTCAATGACACTCCACTCCCATGCTCTCACATAATCCACTCCTACACCCAACCTATAGACTCCAAACCTGCTGTGTGGTTTAATAATGTCCTTATGGAGATCATGATCTGGTTTCTCCACCTTAAATATGAAGCAACTGGACTCTTGGAACAAAATGTTTGTCCTCTTTATTTAGATTTTTAAGGGTTTTCTTTTTAGCTCTAAAACATAGAAGCTCCAAATGGAGAAATAAGAGGTAATATTCAACACAATAGAGGTGCTTCTGTTTATTTTCTGTACAAGATGGTAAAAAGAAACGTGTGGAATGATGTCACATGATCAGCTCTGCAGAAGTAAGACAAACAGCAATCTGTGTTTTTCTGAAAGGTGAAAACTGTTTAATTAGTCTGGACCTTATTATTGGATGCTTCTGTTTATTGGCAGTAAAATGTTGCTATAATTCACCGAGGAGATGCAGACTAAAGTCAGAACCTTGTTGCTGAGCAGTCGCTGATATGTGGAAAAACAAAATGCATCTCATTTCATTTATTAATTCCACACTATTATATAAACCCCCACTCGATCTGATTTTACATCTATTGTATGAAATCTGTGTTAAAACCCTGCAGCTGCACATTATTGGTCTCCTTCAACAATGTAAATTCATTTGGGTTTGATATTTGATGTGAATCATAATTTTACAACTAAACAAAAAAGAAAACAAAAGCAGGAAGAAAAACGCAGCCACGACGACGTTTAGATCAGAGTTTAGAATTTTACTCTCCTAAAACGTAATATAATGAAATGCAGGATCCATATAAAGTAAAATAATAGACAAATGTTGTAACTGATATAACCAGGATTTACAATAGTCCTTGTTAAAGTGGTTCTGGACCTGCAGTTCTGCTGGAGTTTACAGCAAGGTTTGATTTTATATCATAGTAGTTTGGTACATGTACTCCAATACACTCTAATACTAGACTATATTAAGTGATGAAGTTCTGTACAATCAAAAATCATATAGATTATAAATTTACAAAAATATTTATCCTACTTCAGTCCATTAATTATTGCTGCTACTGCTGTTTTGTTGTTGAGTTGATTTCAGAGAAAAAGTTAAAAAGTTAATTTATGAAAATCACCAGACTGGCTGCTCTGAAACTTGTGCAAAGTTAAAATCACATTGTAACAGATCTGGATCTCAGTCAGCTGGGTGGTCTCTAGTTCCTGGTCCGGACCAGAATCATTATTTACACGTCCAGACTTCCTGGTTCCATAATGAATCACATGTGAGTCTGCAAGGCTGCCAAGTCTTCAACACAAGCAGCTGTAATTCCACAACGACCAGCAGCAAAAAGTAAGAAACCACCACATCCTTCCAAGTGATCAGCCAAACTGCACGCGATGGGGCGTTCAAACACACTTAGGAAAACTCAACGCTGAACAAATAGACCTTCAGACATTCCCAGAAATTGAACAAATACAAGAGAAACTAAACGAGGATCAACATCAGAACTGGCAACCCAACAGAAACATTAGGGGGGGATGAGTGGCTGAGAACAGACGGGACTCGGATTTGACAGCAAGGTCTAATTCTTACATACTCCACCTTTAATTAGGCTCATGACATTTTGTGGATCTATTTGTAAATACTTTTTTCTCTAAATGAAAGAGATTCTCTTGCATCTTGCAAACTAAAAATGTGCAGATGTAATATGACATTTATCCTTTTGTATCTCATTGATTTAAAGCAGAAACTACTCATAGTGTCAACTGTGATCACAGCTTTGCTTCATCTTTGCAGATCTGCATAAAACAGCTGCTTTTTCCTAAACATATCTGTCTACAGTTCTGTTATAAGGAGAAAAAAATACAGGTTTGAAACTAATTCTGCAGCAATTAATTTGTTTTGAATATAGTTTTTTGGCTGCATTTGACCACCACAAGGCACAGAGTTTGAGTCTTTAAAGCAAAATGTGTTCATTTTGCTGCAGAAATGCTTGAAGGCAAAGTAAATCTGAGACAGAAAAGTTCCAAGCTTTTGGATAAGAAGTCTGTCAGAGCAGCAGGATGTTGGTTAGTCTGCTGAGGCAGATTGAGCACCAAGCGTTTAATCATCTCATACAGCAGCCTGCGGTTCTGGTCTTACTGATGGATTTGGCCAAATCGTGAAGTATTTAAGACGACTGGTTCAACTCTTAAAAACAAGTCAGACAGTAAAAAAGGAGGTCAAAAGGAACCCTTGCAGGTAGAAACTCAACCCAAAATGTCTGGAAACATTTTTTTTAACTATTTAAAATTGGCTTCTTTTATGTAGAAATCAGACTGAACGCTGTGAGTCCTGGAATTATGTTGCTGCTAAAACTTGAGCGCAGTACTGATGCAGAAGGATGCATCCGTTGACACAGAGACCTCTAAAGCAAATGACAAAGAAAATATTTTTGTAATCTGTGTTTTGACGAGTCCTCCGGCCCTGGAAGACTCGGGATCTGCGTCTCCTAACTGAAGACCAGCAGCTGAACCAGGCAGTAAATCTTTAATGGTTAGAGGTGGACACTGATTGGTAGCTCACCCTATTATTTTACAAAATGACAGATTTAATTCCAGTCTGGGTGGCATTTTGTCTAATTACCCGCATGTTTAAAAGCTACGACCTGACCTGAAAGCTCAACCCAGCTGTAATGATGCTTCAGTACTGAATATCGAAGCAGCAGGACTCAAGTGCAACTACACACATCATCTGTTTTTCATCCTTAACATGATTTTTTGACCGGTAATGAATCCTTGAATGTACTGACATTCATGGACCCATGACTATAATATAATTACGATGAAGGTGATTTTGTGTGACATCACCATCAAATTATCCACGTGATCAGAGCATCCTTGAAAACAATCAATGATTGATGAGTTACAAAGTAACAAGTTACAGATTTTTTTATTTTCAATATTTCAGTTACGAATCACTTCAAAAGAAGCAAAACTGTGAACTCAGTAATACTTATTAAGACAAACTTCTTAGCTTGTGACTCTGTGGTTGTGATACTGTAAATATACACCTCCAGGGACCTTTGAATGCCTTTGGACTTTCCTTTCATTTTTTTTCTATTCCCTTTTATCTTTATTCTAATTTCCACGCATGCTGCTGGTGATAATAAACACTGTGGTATCCTAAAATAATCAGAACATTTGACTCAGGGAGTCTGAACGCACCAGCTGAGCTCCAGTTTATTTACTTTTGTACCTGAAACCACCCTCTCTGTTACCATCACATCTTTTCTGTTCTCTCTGTTTGGAATATGTTGGATGCCTCGAATCTCAGCTTCTTCTCTCAGATTAACACAACCACCAGCTTCCCGCTGTTCTCTGAGAAGTGTTGATCCTACCAGGACACTGGCAGATAACTTATTTTCCTTTTCCACATGCACATTGTTTCAAAGAGATTCGGACACAACGTGCTGACCTGAACGTGGCAGGATCAGTTAGAATCATTAAGATCCTGTAAACGTTGAGCTGTTTGAAATCCTGAAGGGTTTTTCTTTAATGGGGTTGAGTCAAGTTGCTATTCTTTTTATAAAACACCTTTTAAAGAGGCCAATTCATACAAATTTCAGGACTTTGTGGTTATTTCTTGAGTATTAACCAGTAATATAAAACATTTTATATCTAAAAACATCAGGAAACACTGATTAACAGACCTTTCAATCTGTCTGCATTAAAATTCGAGTGGTTCCGGCTCCTTCCGTCAGGCTTCGAGCAGCAGCTTGTTTATATTCATTATTCTAATTTGCTGGACTCTGATTGGCTAACAAACTAGCCTATGAGAGCAAGGTATACTGTTTCCTGCCCCGCTGCACATGGCAACGTCAGACGTCGTGTCTTCCTGTTTGCTACGTCTTATGCTAACAGCTTTTAGCCAGCAGCATTCTAGGCGTGGTTTCAACTGCAGGAGCTGATGAATACTAACGAACAAAGGAGTTGTGATGAAACAGATACAGGCCGTTCAAACTCGGGAGAACTCGGGTTTTATCACCACCTGCGTAGTTTGAGAGATAAAAACTGAAAGAGAAGTTGTTGACCTGTTTTCACACCCACTATGAAGGTAAGAACACCTGTGGAGCTAAAATATTCAACAGAAACCTCAGAAAAACTGTTTTTAATGGAAGGGACTCTTTAAGTCATGGTTATCGATAAAACCGGTCATATTTAACTGAAGTGGATTGGGAGGTTGAAACTGAATCTTTTCTGAGCTGTCAGCACAGGTAGTCACAGAGTTGAGTAGGTGAGTAGGTGTGCAGTGAGGGTGGGGCAGTTTCACACATCCAGTGTTTCAGTTAGCATGTGTTTACATCAATTTACATGTGAATGACTGAGAGTTTTGATAGAAAGTGGAAAAGAGGACAGACGTTTGTCTTTGAAGGTCAAAGGTCATTTAGTTTCTGTTTGCTGAGGTTATTTGAATGTTAATTTGATTTTATTGATGTGTGTAGTTTATGTGCTAAAACGTATCGACTGGTAACTGAAATGTGGAACGAGACACCTGCAGAGTCTCTGATCTGAGATCAGTTGTATGACCTTATGGTAATAAATCACCCTTCAGATAGTCGTGCATGTCGTTTATTACTTATAAGGTACTTTTTCTAATTTTACTCATTCACAATGACTCTCCAATGTTTTAGCTTTATACTGTAAATACAGTAATTGCAAAAAATAGCCAATTTCATGCATTCAACATGATTAATTTATATTATTGTAACACTATTTAAAAATGTTATTTACTGGATACAGTAATCAGACTGAGATCAGAGATCATTTGGACCAAATTGTGCAGCTTGCTTTGGTGGTTTTCCAATAAACAAGTGTTTTTTTCCACATTCAAGTGCAGTTTCAGACTTTAACAGGAATTTAAAGCAGCGCTTCTGGAGTGGACAGATGCATTTTAGGTTCCCAATCCATTAGTAATAATGGTTTTATAATAATAATGACTGTGTTTGTTTAATCTAAATGTGTCCCCCAAACATGGTAATGAAGTGGACAGTAATATATTGGGTATCAAGTATAAGTTGTCTGATTTTATGTTTTTTCTGTGTGAATAGAAGGATCTTATCATGTGTGAATCAGTTTTATTTTGATGTATAAAAAGTATTTGAGATTTGTAGCTATAGTTTAAGCATTTCAGTGAAGTGGATGAATCTGGTTAGAATTGTTTCCAGCAGGATTTATTACAGTAGGGTGACTGAATGATCGTGCATGATAGGTTGTGCACCAGTAACAAGAAATAAAGTCATTTGTGGCAGTGAAGCTGCTCTAAAGCTAAATGAAGTAAACAAAAAAGAACTTCTGGTGCTGAAAATCCTTCTGTCAGTGTTTTTTACTGTATTTCTCCTATAAAACTCAAAGATTTGCTGCCGGTTTGACATCAGAAAGAAAGCAAAGCGTCAAACCCTGCAAAGAGAAATCCTGAATATTGTTTGGAAAAGAGCTCAAATGGATTTGACTGTAAGGCTGCAGCTGAGACATATTGGCATGCCAGATGAAACTGAGGCTGAGTCCACACGTCCAGAGAGACGTCTCGTAAAAGTCACATGTGATTCATGTGGCGAGAGTCCATTCCCCAGAGATCTCTGTTTAGCATCCTGCTGTGAACTCTGCAGGAAACATTGTTGAGAAATGTCTCCTACAAATGGTGGTGAGATAGTTTCCTGTGTCTCTTTAAGCCTGTTGCTCCCTTTTGTTATTATTATTTATATGTTTTTGTTCTCTTTGTCCTGAAGGTGTAAAACCTGAAAGTTGTTAGGACCAAATGTCTGTTAATGTTCAAACCCTTTTTAAGTAGATTATTGCAGGTTTTTACCTTTATAACAGCTTGTTAGAAAGTTTCATACTCTGCAAATCAAACCTAAAACCACAGCCTTTTTAAAATAACATTAAAGTTATTTATTCTTTACAGCTTTCAGGCAGATGAAAAAACATGAGTGTGCCGATGATGATAAGGCTGCTCATTCGCACGAGTTCTCAGACGCCTCACAGCCACGTTGCTTGTAATCTGAACATGTTAAAAAATTTTGCACATCAAATTTTCTCATAAACAAGTCATTGTGCACTTCTGAAACTCAGAATTAAACTTTATCGCCAAGTATCATTTGCACAATGCAAGGAATCTGAGTAGCACAGACACTCCCTCGTCCGAGACAAAATTGTCAATAAAATGTTCCTTCACCTTCAACTTAAAGCTGATCATTCAGAGGGACAAGTGCGTATTCTGGAAAAGGTCTAGCTTAGCCATAGCTGTGGTGCAAGTCCTTTCAAAATAAAGCTACAAAGCTAGAAACACAAAGTTTCTTTAAGTTTTGTTCTGAAAAACGCACCCCTTTCTGAAATAGCACTCCGGTGGTTCGGTAACTATGTTGTAGCCAGATTAATTATATACTATTTGTATATGACTGTGTATATTTTAAAGATTCTTGAAGATTCAGAAATCACTGCCTGTCCTTAGATCTGATTTAACTCAGTACAACCTGGACATGGGTCAGTAGTATAGGCTGTACACATACAGCACATGAGACCTGGGAAAGTAAAAACTCTGCTGCTGCCTTGAAAAGTACAAGCCAGTACTTTGGTTTCAGGACTAAAATCACTATTATATAAATCCTTAAGGACCCTGTGTTTTTATTAATGAGGAATTTGATTGATTAGACATCAGAAGCCTTAAACTGTTACAAGTTGCATGTAAAAAGTCCCGTGAGTCCCGTTTTTGATGAAAGACGTTTTATCATAAATGATGGCGGAACAAAGGAGCAGAAAGAGACTTTATGCAAATCATTTTGAAACGTACAAATCTCAGTGAAAAAAAAAAAGCCTAAATACCCACATTTCCATCGCTTCATTCACTTTCAAGTAGCTCTCGATAAGCTTGAAGTTGTCAAGCTGCTGTGCACTTCTTTGGCTGATATAAAAGACCTGATTCTGTAAATGTGGTTTTAAAAAGAGCTGAGGTAAAGGAAAACCCAGTCCATATTCACACAATCAGCAGCTGTCGTTGTGCTGCTCACAAATTGCATTTCTAATTCACTGGGTATGGAAGTGGAAAAAACCCTCTGATAGCTCTTTAGGGTCTGCATGTCTGTAATTTTTATATGCTGAAGTATGTATTTTTCTCCCCAGAGAGCTTTAAGTGCTCTGTGAAGGACCAAAACAACATAAAAGGTTAAATTATATTGATATCATAGGATATTTCATAAATGTCAAGCAAGTATAAGGTTTACTACCAACTGCTTTAACTTTACTATCATGCTCAGCTGAATGAGGTTTCTGGTTTTATTTAACTGCTTCTGAATTATTGAATTTATGTTATTAAAAATTAGCCTTCAGGGGATGTAACAAAATAATTTAACCAATTAATTTTTTTCTTTACTGGCTTGAGTAATTATGATAGAGACAGTTTAGGAGGTAATTTAAAACAACAAGCAGATGATGACAAAGAAGCAGGAGTGGAACCAACGTTCATCAAATCTCTGAAGTGGAAAATGTTTTACAGTCTTTGTAAATTAACTTGCAAAAGCCCAAATTATGGTCCATAAAAGTCCAGATGTTCAGACATGACATGATGAGTTTTTGGTGGTTTTTTTTATGCTTATTTACAGGAGCCCAAAATAGAAGAGACAAACATAAAGTACTATGTGCAAACATCTTATATAATTCTTTGTATTTTGCTTTTGTAAATCCAGATGTTCTGGAATTATTTTAATGTTCTTTATCAATTTATTGTTTTTTCACACATTTTCAGTCCAGTTTGTATAGAAGTTTTTTTTAAATCCACTTAACTGAATCATTCAGACACAAAATGGATCTTAAATGCAACAGATAAGCCAGAAGTCTGTTGACACATAACAGGCAGTTAAGTACAGAACAAATTTTAAATTGGATCTTTAGGTTTTTTTTTTCAGCAGCTTGTCACAAAGACACAATTTGTTGAACGATACCAAAGATTATATACTGTTGTTTGACACATGAAATAGGATTTCAGCTCTAAGAAAGGGATTTTTAAAGAGCTAAAATTTTGTCATAGATGAAGGAAGGTGCAGTTATTTGTTCATTCAGTTTCATAAAAAACACAACTTTTGTGTGTTATTTAGTTTTTGTTTAGATTATTTTGGATCTTATGCATTCTTTGGTCCACTTTACTTTTTTTTACAATTTGCTGACTTGTTTTACCCTAAAAACCTACTAAAACTAATTTATTCAGCTTTATTTCTTTTTGTTTTTGAGTTATTTAATTCACCGTATTAGTACGAGCAAGAAAAAGTGAAACTTCTATTATGATTCATCCCTCACGTTTCCTCTGTGTCTTCTTTGAACTTTTCAAGACATGTGCCATCTGTGGACTGAAGCGAGTGTCAACATAGTCAGCAGGATTGAGGACATGTAGCATGACTAATACAACAACCAATCAGAGAAGCAGCCAGTTTCAGATTATGGTTCTCTTTTGGGATGAAATTGATCCTGGGTCACAAAAGATGTGTCAGTCTGTTAGTTTAGCATTTACTCAATGATGAAATATAGTTTCTGTATATGTTTGATGAGCAGGTTTACACAGGTCACATTTCCACTTAGACGTGTTTTTCTCCAAGAGCATGATGAAGTCATTAACTCATCATCTGCACTTCAGAAGAAATCAATCAGCCTATCACTGATTAGATGATATTCAAGACACAGAAATGTCAAGGCTGCAATTACTGCACTAACATGTCATCATGAAATGAGCTCTTTTTACACGTTTACAAGTTCACATTTTAAAAAACAACAATATTAACCTTCTTGTGTTTTTAATGATCTGAGGGTTCAGAAAACGATCAAGGCTGCATCCCTGACGACACCCGACCTCAATGTATGAAATTTAGTTAATAATGATTAAATCTGTTCTTGTCTTCCCTTCAGGTCAACAAGACTGAAGACAAGTCTCTGGAGGAACGTGGAAGGATTATGATTTCTCTTAAATACAACACGCAGAAGTCGTGTCTGGTCGTGGGCATCATCCGCTGTGCTCACCTTGCTGCCATGGACGCCAACGGCTTTTCTGATCCCTACGTCAAAACGTCAGTATGCAAACATCCTCCAAATACACCCAAAGAGAATTCAGGGCAGTTACATCATGAATGGATCTTTACCAGATTTCTATAGAACTTAATAACAAGATTTCCAGCATCATCTTTGTAATAATTTAGTTATATTATGTGTATAAGAAGCACATCGAGAAGCAAGATCAAAAGAAATGTTAAAACTGCTGCCAGTGGCTCATTAAGGTTACCATGGTAACCACACACGGCAGACTAAAACAGAATTACTTTAAACTAAACTTTATCAAACATAAAAGGAATTTGGGATGAGCACTAAAGTTGTCACAAACAAATTAATGGATCAGAATAAGTGAGAAAAGTTCAGGATATTTAATAAAATTGTAAATTTGACCATGTTTGACATGCTGTGATGAACGTTAGCTGACTTCATTTGTCATCCAAACAACAGAAAACGATTTTTAGGATTTGTGTAAGACAATGTAGAAGAGTCGGAATGGATTATCTGCCAGAGCTGATGTGGAATAGAGGAAGATAAACTGTGATTATCAGCCGCGTGAGAGAGACAGTGAGACGCCATGTGACGGGCTGTAATTTGAAGGAGTCGTATTTATCTCACCTGAACATTCCCCAAGTCTTTCATCTGGCTGAGCAATGGAAGTGCAATTAATTTTCGACTCTGCTTTGCAGACTTTGAGAACAAAAGCATGACTTGTTTCAAAAGAGAAGGACTGGAAATCTTTTTCTAACAGTCGAAGGTTGAGAAGATTCTTCATGTAGCCTGAAGGGCATGTACAGACTGTAACAGATAACTGATTCACACGAGCAGAGCAAAGGAACTGTATCTGCATGATGAGCTGACGTCCACAGGGAGCTTATCTGCAGCATCAGGTCACCCGGACACTTACTGCTGGTTATAGTGACAATATTTATAAAAATAATCTGAATTTTTAAGACATTCTTTAGGCCATAAAATGACTAAATGGTCTATTTGATGATTATTAGCTAACGAATACATTCACTAAAGTTTAAAGTAAAGAATATTTAACAAAACTGCATGAGTTTCTAATTTAGATATAAATACTGCAGTTAGTAAATGTCCTGTGAAAAGTCCTCTGGAATTACACAGTTTTACTGATAAATTGATTGATAAAAATGTAAAGTTTTATTACCAAATCAATAATTAAGTATTTATTTATGGAAGTTTAAATGTTGTGTTTTTGTGGAGAAAAGATCTCTTTATCTAAAGTTAATCCTAATTGTGAGTTTTTTTAGTATATTGACAGATTTGTACATTTAATTCCTGCCTTTTCTATTTACATAACTGAGAATTCTCTGTTTGCATTATCTCACTATGATGATGCACTTTTAACTGTCACACACTCTGAGTTTTAGACACATGTCCAGTGAAATTACTGATTAAGCAGAGTTTTAGTTTGTCTGAAAATATTGGTAAATTCTAATAGATCTTAAAAGCATATTTTGGCCATTTTAAAGTGTGTTTTGGCAGAATGTTTGACCCCTGGATGCAGCAGAAGTGCTACATTTCCCTGCTGGTAATTTTTACACCCCGCAAAAAACAGGATTCTGTGTAAATAACAGTATAATCCAAAATTTAAGTGCAAAAGTTTAAAACATTAACATGAGCAGATTGGAGATGTTGGAGATATTTAAAAATAGCAGCATTTTGTTCTTAGCTGCATTCAAACTGGTTGTTACTCTTCAGTTTGTCGGATTGCTTCTCCAAATAGAAGATGTTCAGAAATGTACCTACAAAAAGTAAGATAGTAACTGTTTATCACTTTTAATAATAAACACATTTCAAAATGGCCAAAAACTAAACGAAACTTGGAGGTCTGAACACTAGGGCTGTAACGATACACTGATGTGTCAATGTATCGCGATACAGGGAGCAATATCGTATCGTGAGGTCCATATATTAGTTTTGCTAATAAACAAACTGATGTAAAAGTGAATGAGTGAGTTTGTTTTATCTGTTGTCATAGTATCGAAGCAAAATAAATATTATCCAGAGAGTTTTGTTTTGAAAGAAAAGTTTTAATGTATCGTATCGTGAGCAATATCGTATCGTGGGGTAATGTATCGTTACAGCCCCACTGAGCACCCTTAAAGATCAGATCCTAGAATCGTCTCCTTGTCACTCAGCTCCTCACACCTGCGTTCCATCACCTTACCAACCCACCTGCTACTCATTCACTAATCACCTGCCCCAGAAATGATGTTTTCTTTCATCTTACTGTTTACTTCTATTGATCTGTTTTCTCTGCATTGCCTTGTTTTTGACAGCGGCTCTTCATTCTGATGTTTGCTGCCTTGGATTCTTCCATTAGTTATGAAAATCTGTTTTTATTTACTGTAAATCCTGCCTCTGAAGTCGCATTCTCCGTCCTACCTCTCTACATTCCAGCCTCTTACTCTGTTCTTGTTTACGTCTGCTTAGTCTTCCTCATTTTTTTAAAAAACATGCAGCAGAGTTTTGTTTCTACTGGCTGTTGCTTGTGTGTTTAGGAGGAGAGGGGCTGAGGGAGTTGAAATAGGACAACTTCTGCTTCAGGAGGAAAAATATGCAATTTATAGTCAATGATGAACAGAATCAAGTACAAGTAACGGCACTTCAACACCCCCAAAAAATTCTGCTTGTGATTGATGAGATTTGTAAACAACATCTTGTGCTTTTTGTTGAGAGGCTGCGCATGCTGCTGTTGTGATAATGTGGTTAGTAAAAACAGCTGCCTAACTGCTAAATGGCAAAGATGCACACAGGGAAATTACAATTAAAATGGTTTCATTGCACTAAAACATTTTTCCGTGTCGTAAAGATTTGTCTGGGGAGGTCAGTGGTCTCATTACATGACAACAATTACTGCAACGTTCTCATCAACAACAATTTCAGCTCCTACTCCCCCCGAGGGTGAAGTCGGTGAGCAAGAACCCACTTAGCTTTCCTTTAAGACTCTTTGTCATCTTGGGAAATAACTGTGTGTGTGTCCGGTGAGCAGAGAAAAGAAAAGGGATGTGATAAAACACTTTAAACTACATCAAAGTGAACAATACACACACGTATTGTTGTACGTGAGGCAACGGTGGCACCAAGAATCTGTTTTCATCACTGACTCACCGACTGCAGTTAATGCAAATAAAAAAACAAACAACACACTGCTGCATGTTTTCAGAACACCTTGATAATTCAAATTATTTTAAGTCGCTCACTGTTTCCTGGTAACCTGGCTCAGCCAGAGCTATGTAAAGCCCCACCTCTTGTCAAGTTGGGGAAACACATACATCTGGAACCGCTCCATTTGAAACCGTCGATAAAAGCGAGGAACATCAGGTATAATATTTTAAGCTGATTGAAGGACGAGCCAGCAAGTTGCCATCTACCATGATTTGTCTTTAGCCAATCACAGTAAATCCCGCTCTTGCAGATCCAGAGAAAATCGGGAGTAAAGCGCAACACGTCGTTAACACCAAGAAAAGCACAAAGTTCTTACATTTGCTCATTTTTCAACCAAGAAAACGTCTCTAGTCTTTAAAATAGATTCAATAGCCGTTTTTATGCGTACATCCACCAGCAGCCATGTTTGTTTTGCTTTGCCTGCCTGCCAATCATACCTGAACACCCGCCCCAAAGCACAATGCTAACACATGATTGGTCCGAATTTTTTCTACCGAGATAGACGGTTTTAGCTGGAACAGTTGTAGTAGTTCCAGAAAAACTCCAGCAATGCCGGTAGTAAACAAACAAGGGGAGACTCCTACGCAAATTTCTAATGGAGGCGTTTCTGGCGTTGGGGGAAGAACAGGAAGGGGGGGGGGACGCATGCGTACTATTCGAAAAACTACAAATAGCCGTTGAGCTTCTAACTCGGGGCAAAATCCTCTTTACCACCTTAAAAGCAGGTTTAAACTGTTTTAAGCCTAATCTGGTTCAGCTGGTACTTCCTGCTGCATTAAAAACTCCTTTAAAATGTCTTTCAAATAAATAATAAAAATAAAAGCAAATTAAATGCATTTATTTCAGCTCAACATTTTATCATTTATCAGTAGCATTAAAAAAGGACAGACTCTAAATAAAAATAAGTTGTTTGATCTGAAGAGAAAAGAGAAAAAAAACTGATAAGTAGCAAATTTTCCCATAAAATTATCCAGTTTAACATAAACAAACACATTCTGGTTGCTACTACTGTTATAATGTTGTTCTGGCTTGTTTTTTTCATCACATTTGAAATAATTTATCTGTAAACTCACATGTAAAAAATATCACTGTTATAAATTATAAATAATCTTTTTGTTTTATCAGTGTGTGTGTGTCGGGGGGGGGGGCAGAGAAACCCTTAAAGTCAGATAAAAGGGTAATTTGGTGATTTTAATGTGGTGAAATATAGGGCAGTACCACAGCACCCCCTGGAGGACAGAACAATAAAACTGCTCACAAACACACAGTTTGATGTTTATAAATTATGTGTGAGGAGTTTTAATGCTGATTATAATAACGTCTGATTTTACAGCAGAAACAGCTTTAAAGGTTTATATTAAATCATTTTTCTCATGCTGCCTTTGTACTTTTCCTGCAGGTACCTGAAGCCTGATGAGAACAAAAAATCGAAGCACAAGACTGCAGTAAAAAAGAAAACCCTCAATCCTGAGTTCAACGAGGTACAAACACATCTTTGTATAATAAACTTTCAGTTAATTTTATTTTAAGTCTTTTATTCTACCTGAGATATGTGTAGATCTGTGAGTGTAAGTTTCCGAACTACAATCCTGAATGAAGCTGGTGTTTCTTTCTTCATGTGATACAAGTGATTATAGTGATCCACGCCATCGTTCTCATTGAGTTTTTATGTTTTAAAGGGACGGTGATGATGCTCGATGGTATTTAATGTTCAGAACAGAAATACTATGTTTAATTTATCCTGTAATTTAGCTGGTTTTGAATCTTTCCTGAGGGATGTTGAATGTTTTCCAGATTGAGTTGGGTTCCTCTGTATGTCATGGCACAGGAAGTACCCACCTGTATGCAAATGGCATCCCTGACCAAACGCTCCCACAGGCCTGCAGCTTGACATTTCCTTTGACATTTTTGGTGCCTGTATTCTTCCATCACCTCTCGGCCTTTCTGTCAGAGATGAGCATCATCCTGTAGATCAGGGCAGAAACATCAACTTAACCACAGACTCAAATGTTGCTTCATGCATTTAATAATAAACAACAAAACAACTCTTTTATTTAGTTACTTATTTCTTTTCTTTATGGGTAGATTTGTGTTTTACGTCTTACAGCTAAAATGTCATGATGGAGATGTGATACATGTGTAAATGCAACTCTGTTTTGTTTTCTGTAGGAGTTCTGTTATGACATAAAATATGCAGACCTCACTAAAAAGACCTTGGAGATTACCGTATGGGACTACGACATTGGAAAGTCTAATGATTTCATAGGTAAGTGCAGGTGAATGTTCTGGCTCTGCTTTCATCATAGATGATGCTGTGGGACAAGAAGGGAAGGAGTCTGAGTGATAATCAGTGACTTCAGCAGCACAACTGGCCTGCTGTCCAGCTGATACTCCATCTGTTCAGCCCTTTAAGCCTGAGGGTTGAGAATCGGATAAGCAAAGCAAGCTGGCATCACATTCTGCTTCAAACATTTCTAAACATCTTTCAGACCATTTAAAACTCTCCTTTAACTCTGTGACAATCATGTTTATTGTCCCTAAAACACACATGCTGTGTAACAGGTGTGTGAACATTTTAGAGAATCTTAAAATCAATGGGTGTTGCTTGTCAGCTTCCAGCTGGCCAATCAGAACAAAACAGGGAAAGTACAGTGAGCAATTTAGATTAAGAGACATCGAAACAGCATCTGAACTGTTACACATGTGGAATATACGTTCATATTCTCACTCAGTGGATACTCACCGAAAAACATGTTCAGCTTCATATCAGACACTCTGAGCGCCACCGATGGTTTTACAATAGAATAAATAACTTCAGTAATTCATGTCGCAGCAGGAAGTGGTGTTCTGGTGATTTATGCTGCCCTGATGAAAAATGCCTCCATAGTACGAATTAACAACTTATTTCATAATAAGATGTTATTAGAAGTTTATACAGTATTCTTGTTTATGGTGAGTGTTTCCTGTTAATTATTTAAACATATTTTTATGATCCTTCTCAGATATTTTCTATATAAAAGCCCTCTGGGTCCTTATCGGCCATTGTTGGGTCCTTCTCCTCTGGGTGTGTCTAAACATTTGCCTGTTGCTCTGACAATGTAAAGAAAGTAAAAATAACATCATATTTAGTGTTTCTGTCCTGGGAGAATTTATTTGATAGGTAAAATGTATTTATGGAAAAATATAGAAACAAAAATAAACAATAAATCTGTTTATTGAAGTCAAGACTGTAGAACGGCATGTGTGCAAAAGGAATCAGTAGCACATCTCAACAGGTAGCATATTTCTACAGAACACCGGTTCCAGCAACGACCGTCTGAGACACGACTAAAGAAAAGTTATTTAGTAGCTAACTACTGCTTTAATGACGTATACAAATATACAAATGGAAGCAGAAGCTCTTTTCTTCAAAAACTAGAGATTTTTATGTTAACTGTGTAAAATGAAACAAATAGACAGTCACTGCACATGGACACTTGAACATATAGTGTAAACGACATACCAAGTGTCTCCATATAGGGACACATGAAAACAAAAACACACAAAAAACAACTGTTTAATAATGTTTTGATGCAGTTTATTTATTAGAATCATTTTACTTAATTTGTTTGGAGGATTTAAAAATGAGTTTGACAGCAGTAAACCTGTCCAGGTGTGAGCCCGCCTCTCACCTGATGACTGCTGGTTATACTATGAACACAGTCCGAGTTGCTGTAAGTCACTGTAGGTTTAAACATGAAGCTGTTTGAGGTTAAACATTCAGTCAGCTGCTGGGAAACTAACTAAAAAGGTTGTTGGATAATATTTTAAGAGAAATATTGACTTTCTTTAAGAGTTGAGCATCTGACTGGTTCTATTCTCTTGTAGGTGGCGTCTCTCTGGGTATTAATGCAAATGGAGAGAGGCTCAAACACTGGTTCGATTGCCTCAAAAACAAGGACAAAAAAATAGAACGCTGGCACACACTGACCAACGAATTACCTGGTTCATTAAATGACTGAAGACCTGCATCCTGCTGTCAGACCTGTTGGCCCCGCCCCCACCTGGCTCCACCTGACTAGAGCCCCTGACCTTCACTTCCTGCTTCTCTGGATGTTCCTCATATTGGACACGTCTCTTTGGAAAAATGTTCCCGTCAACTAAAAATACCCAAATCTTTATGTTTCACCTCTTTCTCACATACAACAAGGAGAGATTGAATAAAACATTAATGGGGATTTCAGAGTTTATTCTGAGGATTTTCAGCTTTCTCACAAGATCAGAGAAGATAAATGAAGCAAATGTGTTTTTATTTGATGGGATCTTTTACAGCAGCTGAATAAATTTCACTAATCCTCAAAGCAGCTGAGAAAAATCTATAATATATATCATCTTCTAGGTCTGAAATGAAAAAACCCGCAGCAGGAAAAACAACAGAGAAGCTTAAAGAGTAGCAAATATTTTCTTATGAGCAGAAAAATGTAGTGAGAAAGTTTTGATGTTGAACCTTTTTTCTGCCGGAGCAGCTGAATGAAAAGATGTTGCACTTTAATGATTGTTAAACCGTTTCATAGAACAGTTTGTTTCCATTTGAGTGAGAACTGTTTTCAAACCGTTCTGGGTTTGTCCGCTTCGTACCAGTCTCAGATCCGATCTTACACAATCATTTATTCTGAAAAACCTGCATCAAAGTTCACTTCAGATTCAGTTCCACACTGCAACACTTGGGAACCTGCTTTAGTATCAAAATTACACGTCAACTGTATTTTCATTGGATCATTTTCTAGTGGCTGCAGAAGAAATCATGACTTTTAATCCACCAGGAGCAAATAAATCAACACTGAAATTGTAATTAAGGTGCAACGGAAGAAGGTGATAGAAGGATTTAATGAATCCCAGACCTGAAACACACTCTACATTAACTGAAATCCTAATTACAATCCCAAAAAGTTCCAAAGCAAACTCATTTCTTTAAATAAACACTACTGAGCCTTAATTTAAGGATTTACAGCAGAGCAATCAGGTTCTGCTGATGTTCTGTCTTTCATTTTAAAACAGTGATTCCCAAACTGGATGTTGGGACTGTGGAACATGAAGTGTGGGATCTTGGAATGAAATCCATGCTGATGTTTACCATCAGACATTAAAACAGGAATTATTAAGATTTAAAATGGCTTTTTTAATGATTTTAGAGATTGGGCTGCATGGTGGTGCAGTGGGTTTACATCGTTACTTCACAGCAGGTGGGTCCTGGATCCAACAGGGACCTTTCTGTATGATGTTTGCATGTTCTCCTCCAGCGTGCATGAGTTTTCCTCAGACTTCCTCCCGCTGTACAGAAACATGCATGAGGTTAACTGGCAACTTGAAATTGGCTGGTTGTTGTCTCTCTGTGACCTGTCCAGGTATAACTCCGCCTCTTGTCCTTTTTCCAGATGTTTCACCGTCCAGTCAGATTTGAGGTTGAAATCTTTGTCTCTGTTATTTTTTAACAGGAAAGTTTGAGAGCCACTGCTTTAAAGGACAGTCACAATCAGTGACGTGTCGACTGGATGACTGGCAGGTCTGAATACATCCAAAAAAACCCTCATCAGTCACAGCGTCCTCCATTTCACTGGCGTCCTCGTCCTTTTAAACTAATTGTGTTTCCTGACTTTGTTCATGTCACCATGATGGAAAAGGCATCATTTAATCCAGATTCTGAGACTTAGAACTGAATGAAACTGTTTTGAACATCTGTGGGTGTAGTTTTACTCCACAAACTGCACAAGATCTCAAAACCGGATTTGAAAGGTGATTCTTGGACCACATTAATCGTAGTGATTCAGAGCTGAAAAGGAAACATGGTGTTTGTTTCATTTCATTCACATCTATGTTCATCTTTTCAGCCAACCAAACAGACTAATACTAAAACTTTTTATTAAAACTACCTAAAGAACAAAATGAGTTAGTGAGCTGCATCGTAGATTTAATACGGACTTCAGTGATCGAGGCAAAACAAGTTTAGAGAACAAGCGGGTGATAGCTATGCATTTTCATAATACTGAGTTGAATTGAAGAATGGTTCTGTTTGGGAACAGCAGAACCGCTAACCCTGGGGTGAACTGAAGCATTAATCCAGTAATGTAGCAGTAACACACCTGTCACCTGGCTGCAACACACTTCTGTCATTTTGTTTATTTGTTATCAACATTTTTGAGGCTGAATGTCCAGAACTACAGTATTTCTCAGCTGCTAAGTGAGATCACTTTTTATTGTCATCAAACTGAAAATGTTTCAGAGGAACATCAGGTGTCACCTCTGTCTGGTTTTTGAATGCATTGAACAATCCACTAGACCCAAATTAATATAAACTAAATTAGCAGCATTTCATCACATACATTATAGATTTAAATTTGTACTATCAGGTTGCAGATTTTTTCCCAATAATGGAATTAAATCCAAGATTTCTTGAAATCTGAAATTACTCCTGCAAAACTAGACTATGGATCAGCATCACATGCAAAAGCAGAACCCCCCCAAAATTATCCCTTTTATAGAAAGTACTGCTATTTAATGCAAAATAAGAAAAGTACTGATACAAGAGCCAAAATGTCCAAGCAGGAAGAGAATAGTGAGAAAGGTTTTTTTTTTAGGTGAGTGTAGAGAAGAGTTGCCAGGCAGGGTGTTGTGAAACAATGCCAGTTGTGCCAGTGGAAGACATTAGCTGTTTTGGGACGTTATTTGTCCTGTTCTAATGGATTCTGGACTAAACCAGCTTGGAAGCATACAGGTCCATTGGCAGAGGTGATATCCAGACTCTCCCCTTATCAGAAGCTCTCCCAAGTTCTCTCAACTAAAGCCAGAATTTATTTGGTCATCTGGGCTACTGTAGTCACATGGAGTTAGGACAAGGTGGACCACCTGATGGTCAGAGCTTCAGTGTCTGTAATCAACCCGGGCAGAAAGCATCAAATTATAGTTTCAAATACAAAAAGTGATTGTGATGATCTGTGTTTAACCTGAGCTCTGAAGCAGAAACATCCACAGTGACTGAGAACAGCGAGCACGTCCCCGAGAGGCTGACCTGTCGAACCCTCCGTCCCAGATGATCAGGCAGCTCTGCAGCGTGTGCAGCTCATTGTTTACACGACAGAAAACGACTTTCAGCAAAAAGCCTTTTCAGCTGAGATCTGGATGAAACGCTAAAAACTTTCGGGTGTCAGTTTTAAAAAAGCAAGAGACAAATATAAAATACTAGTGATGATAATCAAAGCATGTATTGTTTACAACAGTCTGTTTTTACTGGTGTTTGCTGCAGGAAGGGCAAACAGGTTCATGCTAAAGTACCGCGATTGTTCAGTGAAAGCTTTGCAAAGACAGACGGGGCAAAGAAGGGCAAGATTTTTATTCTACCTGCAGCGTGTGTATAGTGTTATTATGTTGTTGCACTTAATGAGGTTTTTCTAATGTAAGCACCTCTTCTGTAAATGCATTAAACAGAATGTACATGTAAAATCCCTTCTACAGTTCAGAGAATGTGTTTTTTTGTTGTTGTTTATACATTAAATATGAAGCTTTGTATTGAGCTTTGCATATAAGGAGAGGTTACATCCCAGCAGCACACTGCCTGGGGCGATGTCACTCAAAGTTGGATTAATAACCCAAACATTATTTTGAAAATTACATTTTTTAAATGATTCGTGCTTAAGTTTGCATAAAACTTTGCAGTGCTAAAACCTCACTCAGACTCCAGACTTGGACCGGTAGGTTGGGATGCTTGCCATGTCTTTGGGATTTTATGAGTTCGAGTCCGCAGTTTGACCTTTTCTGCATGCCCACACGCAGTCACGGCTCTTATAAATCTTCCACTGCACCAAAATGGCAGACAAACTGTTCCAACAATCAGAATTCTTGTCAGGTTTGCAATTCAGCTAACAGCTTTACATCGTTACCTCACGTCACTGTAAGTGATAGGCCTGGCATGTTTGCTTTTCAGGATCATGTCGATTCTGTCGGTGCAGCTGACTGTTTTTGTAATCGCATCATTTAAGCTCACTGATTGCAGCTGGTTGATAGTGAGGAGCAGCACTGATGTCCCTTTGTGTAATGATTTAAGCTCCACCCACCCCAGGTTGCTGTTATTTTAATTATTAGCTGCCTTTTCACACTACCTTCCATTTAATTTGATTTTATTAAATCACACCTTCCCCACCGGGGGATGAAACCTTTAGTGCATCCCATCAGGCCTCACATCTCTGTTTTCCTTGAGTGTTAACAACCTCTTCATCCACATTGATTTGTGCGACACAAAGCCGGCTGTGAAACCTTGTTGGCATCTCAATATTCCCCTTGACTCGGTGATCCTTCTCTCTCTGGTGAATGTGTAATGAAACCAACACGTGGTTTGGATTTTGTAACTTGTCTGCCTTCGTGTGCAAGCTCAATATTATGAAAGAAAAATGCATGCATATGTTCATGTTTTTGTCATGAGATGACTTTGCCTAATGTTTGATACTGTTTTCTGTAAAAATTAAGATATATGACAGTGGATGCTCTAAGGTTGAGCTAAAAAAATCTGTCTTCTTCTGACAACATTTTGTACCTTTGAACGCGCTCATATTGCCTGTTTGGCTGCTGTAATGATTATCTGGAGGTGTGACTTGATGTGAATTAAAATCCCTTCTTTGTTGTTTTCTTTTTAATACTCAGGCACTTGTTAAGTTTGTTTCTGGTTTGTTGAATGTATGAATATAAATGCATTGTATCAAATTATATTTTAGTCCTTTGCCAAACGGAAAGCTTTTTGTGTCTTTTCTTAGATGTATTGATTTATGCTAAAGCAGCGACTTAGAGTGCAAAACGTTAACAAAACCAAGATGTGACCTTTCAAATAATAAGAGAAAACAAGAAAAATAGAGAAAACTAACAACATAAAAAGAATCAGACAAACACATTTGTGTTTTCTGGGAAAATTAACAAACTACAAATAAATGAGACAAAAACAAAAAAGCCAAATTGAAGACTCAAAACAAAACAATCGGCTTGCTCTCATGAGTCATTCCTCTCAATAAAGGTGTCGGAAGTGGTTTAATTTCTGTAGCTCATCAGGCTTCATGCAAATGCTGCATGCAAACAGCAGGCGACCTCCCACCTCCTGGATACTTGTGTTCAGTGTTTGGACGGAAAACAACAGGAACTGCTTTACTGCTGTGCTTCCTGTTATTAACCCGCCAGCTCATCACGCAAAGCTGCAGATCTTAAAATCTTAAAATGTTTTATCCTATTAGAAGTTTCATAAAGAGGAGTGTAGAAATAACGTTAAGATGCTGAAAGTAAACTAAATGTGTTTTACAGATGATAACAGGTGGGTTTCTGTAATTGCAGACATCTCTTTGAAAGGCTTTAGACCTTCTGGAGATATTTTGCCCGTCCACACATAAATGTTTTTGGGTGGAAAAAACAATATTGAAGATTTATTAAAAGTCCTGTATCATGCAAAATCAACTTTTTGGAGTTTTTAACTCATTCAGTGCCATTTTCAGATTTCATATCCCCCTTAGTTCCAGAGATATTTAGCATTTTTACTGATTTTTGAAGGCCCACAGAATATTTTCTCCTATGACTGTGTGAATTCTGAAACCTTCATCACAAAGATTTGTCTTTCTTCTTTCAGCAGCAAAAAAAAAATGTTTCTACCGCTTTCTGTTATTTAGTAATCTGCAGTACAAAAGAGCAACTTATATCAAAATGCACCTGATTCAGGACAAATGGTGGAGATAAAGATCTTTTTGTGTAAAGAGGTTTTTTCAGTGACTTTGATGTAAATATTTCATGTTTCAGTGACTCTACAAGTCCCTCTCTCTCCATGTAAATAGAGTGGACACCTTTCATTACTAAAACAAATGAAAATACACAATATTATTTTCCAGGTGTTTACTCTGACTTATTGGCATGTGTATATGTATCTAATATATGCATGTTCATATCTATTTTTTCCATTATTCTTAGCTGTAATCAGTTAGTTGATGGTTTAAAACACTGGTTTAGTTTTACTTTTAGAACATTTGTGTGTAGGATCCCTGATTTGTTGAAATAAAGATTAGATGTGAGCAGATACACAAGCTAATAGCTAATTAGCTAATCTCAGGAGCGCTGGTTCTAAGGTGAAATGCTGCCTGAAAACATATAAAAGTTGTTTTATAAACATTTAGACTGCTGCCAGTTTTACCTCACATGGTTATTTCTGCAGGCATATTGTGATATTCCTGCTGGTTGCATCTCAGGTGTGTAAATAACTGTACCGTGACATTAATTTATAAAATAATATTTATATAAACTGTTAGGAAGTTTTTTGAGATTATGTTTGTTTTGTAAAGACGTCAGTTTCTCCAAACTGAAGTCATTTTGATAAGATATTAAATTATTCCAGACTTTTCTTTATAGGAACTATTTAAACCCAATTGAAAAGAAAGTTATTCAAAGTTTAGTTGTTGTTTTTTTCAACTCCATTTAAAATAAAAGAATCACTCTGATTTATCTCTTTTTAACAAAACAAATCATGTTAAAAACAAGATGACGAACACCAATCAATGCAACATAATACAAACAAATTCAGACGCATCCAGTCAGGATTTACTTCCTCAGTGTTCTGAGGTTTGATCGATCGTGAGTTGTTCCCATTGCGAACACGGTTACACTGTTTGATGGCCATATAAAAGACAAGGTAATGTTTATGTTCTCTATAAGGACACAACAAGATGAATCAGACAGATTTAAATCTCCCTTTTGTGTTTGAAGCTTAGCAAAACTACAAGGCTGCACAGCTTTGACTGAGCTTCTATAGGAACAAAGATAAATGTCAAACAAGAAGAAAATTGCTTGGTTGATCGTACAATAATTGTAGGCAGTAAATTGTTGGAAAGTTTGAGTAATTCCTCTTAAACGGCCCCCAAATGTAAGGAAAGTTTATCTGTGGGTTGAACAGCAGGGTTGAGTTTTTTGGTTGCGCCTGTGAACAACCTGCTGAATCATTAGCGGAACAAATCAGAGCAAGGCGGGGGGCGGAGCAAATGACCGGGCCCTTAGATGACGAGTTTTACCCACAATGCACTTGGATGCAAAATCGGTGATTAACTTGTAAATTTGCACGTCATAAAGCTCCATGTGAGAGTGAAAGTAAAGCCAATCATGCAGCACAACATTTTATTCAATATTTTACACCTACTACATCACTAAAGTCTTTCATGTAAAGCTTTTAGCATCCATGACTCAAACCTGACTGGGTAACACATATAAACCCTGCATTAATTGGAATTCTGTAATCGGAACCCAAACTCCATCCTCTGCTGAGTGTGAATTATAAAAGGGCCCGTGTTCTCGCCTGTCTTCACCAGTTTTTTTCAGATGTGGAAGAGGCCCGTCTTTCACATCATACTTCTAAGCCGCGCCCCTCTGATGTCCGGGTCGGGGGCGTACCGTTCTCCCAGCCCCTCCTGAAGCCCTGCCCCTGTGCTGAATCTTCCCAGCCAAACAGTTTATCCTGCTTCAGACTCTGGTTTGGTATTTCTTATTGATTGAATGATGGAAATCTGAATATTTTGGTAAAATGGTAAATGGCGTGTACTTGTATAGCACTTTACTCAGGTCCTACGACCCCCAAAGCGCTTCACACTACAGTTTTTTTGTCATTCACACGGTAGAGGGTAGGGGCTAACACTCACACAACCCGATACGCAGATCGGGGGGCAACATGGTTTCCTTACAAAAATAACTCAATATACGGGGAAATAAACAGGCTTTTCAATGGTGCATATTGCAAACAATTATTGTTATTAGATAATAATCAAATAATCAACAAAACACAAATGTACTATGTTTAAATCATTCGTATTTGTTAGCTTTATTGTGACACCCTTGTGAGCAGTGCCGAGGTGCTGATAATCTTTCTTATCATCACTATCATCCATCCCACCTGATGAAATCATCAATAAACTCTTAACAGAGGAGTTGTTTATCTAGTACAATGCTGCAGTTTCACAACCATTCAAACTCACATAAATAAGTCACAGGTGACAACAACTCGATGAGTGGGGGGGCATTAATCCTGTTCATGCTTGTATCCCAATAACTTATAAATAAACATGTAACTCAACCTACAGTCACAACTGAAGTAGATGAAAAGTAAAACATTAAATCATAAAACAAATCCAGTCACATTTTAAAGGATTCTTAAGACCATCAGTACTGTGTGATGACAACTGGCTGGTGTCTATCTCCAGTGGCCATTGGGCAAGAGGCGGAGCTACACTTGAACAGGTCACCAGTCCATCACAGATAAACACACGTAGACAAACAACCATTCACACGGAGGGTCAATTTAGAGCTGCCGATTAACCTCAAGCACGTTTTTGGTCTGTTGGAGGATGCTGGAGTCCCTGGAAAAAACCCTGCACGAGGAGAACATGCAAACTCCATGCAGAACCCTGGACGTTCTCACTGCAAGGCAGCAGCACCAACTGCACCACTGTGCAGCCTCAGCAACACACCACATCCTTACTCAAATTGACAGAGAAATGTTACAGACCCAAATCTGGGACTCCTTAGTCCTTCAAGCCACATCAGAGTAAAAAAACCCTCTTGCTGTTTAACATTACATAATCTAAGCTCCCTGACCCATCACAGTGGGAGGGGCCAATTCAAATAAAGTTGAGTCAATTAAATAATCTTAAATAATATGCGCAATTCCATGTATTGTCATGTTTTATAACAACATTTAAATTAAAGAAAGTTGTCTTTGTTTTCTTTTTCACTCCCACATTAATCTCAAACTAATCTTGTCACAAATTATATATAACTATTATGGCACATCTGCAATTACTGCAAATCAGAGTGTCTGATGAGAAAATTATGTTACCTGCATGACAATAACTATTGTTTGCTGACAGGAAAGAAATTCTGTCAGACAACCAATATCACAGGACTATTTTCTGAAGATGAACAGAACTGTGAAGGATGGCCATTTACTTTTCTGTCAAGAAGCAGACTTTCAGGATATTTTGAACAGTTGTGATTTATGTCTGAGTGCAACAAAAAATGAGGAAATTTGAGCTTTCATCTATCTAACAGATGGAAAATGCATAGGATGATAAATGAGTGGTTGTGGAGGCTTGTTGGTTCCTGCAGCTGAACTCTAAGGACTCTGTCTCTGTGGGTAATGAAGAAAAAGAAAACATTAGAGCCTGTCACAAGCAGGACGCTGCAGTAATAAAAATAGGGCAATCAAAGTAAACATAAACATAAGATTAAATGTCTGTTTTTATGAAAATACAGACATCTTTAGTGCTTGAAAATCAGCAGGGATTCATGTGTTTTTGAAGGTTTTTTCACCAGCTCTCGTGATTTAATTTGATTTTTTTAAACTGGGTATGTGTGACCTTGGCAATCACCAACATATATTATTCTACGGAAAGCCCCAAGGTATATTTTTAAGTTAGTTGGAAAAAAGATCAATGCAAAAACTGAAGTACATTTTTTCAGCTCAGAATCCCCAATTTGAAATCCAATACTTAAAGTTCTCTTTAAAAAAAAACATAAAACCTTTCAGTGAGTCTCAGGTAATCTACGAAATCTTAAACTTCACATAAGCGTCAAATGTTTTTGTCATGATTTTGTCTAATACACAGCTCCAAAGTATTTACATCCATGACCACAAGACTCCTGTGTGCAAGAGACGAGGTCAAAGGTCAAAACTGGATGCTTATGATTTGTGGGTCCTGAGGCTGCTCTGTATTAAAAACAGACTGGATTCTCAACTGGACATCACTATATGGACTCCAGAACACTTCCAGATATCACTGATAGCACAGTTTACCGTGTCATCCAGAAACACCAGTAAACGCCATGTGTTTACATGAGGGGAAGGGTAGGTTACACATCTGGAAAGGCTACTTCAACGCTGAAAAGCACATCAAGGTACATCTGTGCAATCTGGACAACGTCTCTTTCAGGGAAGACCTTACTTATTTCAGCAAGACAATATGAGTTTCTGCAGAACAACAACAACAACATGACTAAGAATCCTGCATCAGACAAGAATGTAAACACATTCCTCACCTAAAACTGCAGCAGCTGGTCTCCTCATTTTCCAGATGTTTACAGACAGATGTTAAAAGAAGAGAAGATGCATCTGTTTGCAGTTTTTAGAAATGTGTTGCTCCCATTAAATTCCAAATTAGACCCTATTTTCTATTAAATGAAACATCTCCGCTGTTGTTTATGTTATTTAAAATATGAGTTTATGATATTTTCAAATCATTGCATTCTGGTTTTACAAACGTTTTCAGATTTGGGGTTGTAAATCTAATAAATACAGTAAAATTTAAATATTTGGCTCGTATGTTGAGATATTCTTTATCACGTTTTTGGGATCATTCTTACACACTTTTTTAAGTTATACGTGAACTTTAAACTTTCATGTCCTTGTCAAAAGTTTATTTACCTCTGTGATTCTTATGAGCACATCTTAGTTGATTCTTATGCAACCTCCCTGTTTAGCTAACAGAGTGCTCAAAGTCCACTCATCCAAGGAGAATGGTGTTTGCACAGATTACAGTTGTGTGCTGTTTTGGAGGGAGGTACCACTAAGACGAGATCTGAGCCCTGCCAGCACCCTGGTTGTTTTCAGGATTTCATCTGGGTCACGAGGAAGAGATTACAGCTTAACCACGTATTTCATTTTACACGCTCCAGTCAGAGACTTTGTTTTGGAAATGAAACGGAGCGGCAGAGACACTTAAATGTACCAGCGAAGACGTTACTCTGAGTGTTTTAATGACTTTCGTCATTAAATATGAGTAAATAAATGGTTACCAACTTCAGAATATCAGTTCCCTTTTCATCTACATGTGATAATCTGACATTAAAACCTGTCACAGATGGTTTATCTTTAAAAAATGTCAGAGGTAATTTTGTGAAAGGTTTTTGCTTTATAAAATGAAGGATTACCACAATAAAAGTCACATATCACCATCAAATACTGCTTTAGAGTCATCTGACTGATTACAGTGTTATTTGTTCAGTGTTCAGTTGGATGATCCATATTTTTACCCTGTAGATGAAAACAGAAGAAGTTTTCTGAGGATCCTGTAGAGTTTTATTCAAGCTGTCTCTTCTGTCTCCATTAAAGTTTCTGTCTGACTGGCATCATAAATCTGCACACTGGGACTCGTAGAGCTGCTCAGAAGTGATCCAGCTTGACTGTCACATCTCAGTTAATGAAACTTCAGCTGGCGGATAAACAATCTGGATTTTCTTTTATTCCCAGTTCTGAAATTGTTTGTGGTGAATTCGTCTCTTGGCATTAAGATAAAGTATCAAAGAAAAAGTCAAGTGTCTGTTTCACTTTCATAAATCCTGCATCCATACCACGAGCCCCGAATTCTCACACACTTCAAATAACGTGACCTGTTACTGTTTCAGTGTTGAAGGCTGCATCAGTAATCCACATGGTAAACAGATGAAACCTGTGAAGCTGAAACAAGTTCTCAGTTTGCTTCTAATTGAGGAAACAGAACATTTCTTATAGTTCAGTCCTCTCTGTAATGAATTCCTGATAGATGGACAAGATCCATAAATGTCTTTTATTAGTCACAAATATTTTGCTTCCTACAAAAACAGATTTTTGTATTTGGGTGCATTTTTTTTACTGAATTCACAAACATCCATGTTTAAGTCTTTTCAAATTTGTTTTATAATCAGTTCAATCAATGAACATGGCGGGTGGCGTAGTCTAGCAGAAGGGAGATTGCTTTTCGGTCAGCGGACTGGGTTTCGATCCCCGGTGCCGGCAGGTTATGTGTCGAAGGATCCTTGGGAAAGATACTGAACCCGCTACCTCCCCGGCGCCGCCGTATTGTATCGGGAAGGAGGTCGTCCTCTGATCGGGAGACCGGAGCTCGATCCCACGTCCCAACAGAGGCACATGTATGCTTGGGCAAGATGCTGGTCAAATTATTATTATTATTATTATTATTATTATTATTATTATTATTATTATTA
>SSNP01000036.1:2078770-2165900 GCA_006937955.1 Pachypanchax playfairii
GCTTCACACTACAGTTTTTTTGTCATTCACACGGTAGAGGGTAGGGGCTAACACTCACACAACCCGATACGCAGATCGGGGGGCAACATGGTTTCCTTACAAAAATAACTCAATATACGGGGAAATAAACAGGCTTTTCAATGGTGCATATTGCAAACAATTATTGTTATTAGATAATAATCAAATAATCAACAAAACACAAATGTACTATGTTTAAATCATTCGTATTTGTTAGCTTTATTGTGACACCCTTGTGAGCAGTGCCGAGGTGCTGATAATCTTTCTTATCATCACTATCATCCATCCCACCTGATGAAATCATCAATAAACTCTTAACAGAGGAGTTGTTTATCTAGTACAATGCTGCAGTTTCACAACCATTCAAACTCACATAAATAAGTCACAGGTGACAACAACTCGATGAGTGGGGGGGCATTAATCCTGTTCATGCTTGTATCCCAATAACTTATAAATAAACATGTAACTCAACCTACAGTCACAACTGAAGTAGATGAAAAGTAAAACATTAAATCATAAAACAAATCCAGTCACATTTTAAAGGATTCTTAAGACCATCAGTACTGTGTGATGACAACTGGCTGGTGTCTATCTCCAGTGGCCATTGGGCAAGAGGCGGAGCTACACTTGAACAGGTCACCAGTCCATCACAGATAAACACACGTAGACAAACAACCATTCACACGGAGGGTCAATTTAGAGCTGCCGATTAACCTCAAGCACGTTTTTGGTCTGTTGGAGGATGCTGGAGTCCCTGGAAAAAACCCTGCACGAGGAGAACATGCAAACTCCATGCAGAACCCTGGACGTTCTCACTGCAAGGCAGCAGCACCAACTGCACCACTGTGCAGCCTCAGCAACACACCACATCCTTACTCAAATTGACAGAGAAATGTTACAGACCCAAATCTGGGACTCCTTAGTCCTTCAAGCCACATCAGAGTAAAAAAACCCTCTTGCTGTTTAACATTACATAATCTAAGCTCCCTGACCCATCACAGTGGGAGGGGCCAATTCAAATAAAGTTGAGTCAATTAAATAATCTTAAATAATATGCGCAATTCCATGTATTGTCATGTTTTATAACAACATTTAAATTAAAGAAAGTTGTCTTTGTTTTCTTTTTCACTCCCACATTAATCTCAAACTAATCTTGTCACAAATTATATATAACTATTATGGCACATCTGCAATTACTGCAAATCAGAGTGTCTGATGAGAAAATTATGTTACCTGCATGACAATAACTATTGTTTGCTGACAGGAAAGAAATTCTGTCAGACAACCAATATCACAGGACTATTTTCTGAAGATGAACAGAACTGTGAAGGATGGCCATTTACTTTTCTGTCAAGAAGCAGACTTTCAGGATATTTTGAACAGTTGTGATTTATGTCTGAGTGCAACAAAAAATGAGGAAATTTGAGCTTTCATCTATCTAACAGATGGAAAATGCATAGGATGATAAATGAGTGGTTGTGGAGGCTTGTTGGTTCCTGCAGCTGAACTCTAAGGACTCTGTCTCTGTGGGTAATGAAGAAAAAGAAAACATTAGAGCCTGTCACAAGCAGGACGCTGCAGTAATAAAAATAGGGCAATCAAAGTAAACATAAACATAAGATTAAATGTCTGTTTTTATGAAAATACAGACATCTTTAGTGCTTGAAAATCAGCAGGGATTCATGTGTTTTTGAAGGTTTTTTCACCAGCTCTCGTGATTTAATTTGATTTTTTTAAACTGGGTATGTGTGACCTTGGCAATCACCAACATATATTATTCTACGGAAAGCCCCAAGGTATATTTTTAAGTTAGTTGGAAAAAAGATCAATGCAAAAACTGAAGTACATTTTTTCAGCTCAGAATCCCCAATTTGAAATCCAATACTTAAAGTTCTCTTTAAAAAAAAACATAAAACCTTTCAGTGAGTCTCAGGTAATCTACGAAATCTTAAACTTCACATAAGCGTCAAATGTTTTTGTCATGATTTTGTCTAATACACAGCTCCAAAGTATTTACATCCATGACCACAAGACTCCTGTGTGCAAGAGACGAGGTCAAAGGTCAAAACTGGATGCTTATGATTTGTGGGTCCTGAGGCTGCTCTGTATTAAAAACAGACTGGATTCTCAACTGGACATCACTATATGGACTCCAGAACACTTCCAGATATCACTGATAGCACAGTTTACCGTGTCATCCAGAAACACCAGTAAACGCCATGTGTTTACATGAGGGGAAGGGTAGGTTACACATCTGGAAAGGCTACTTCAACGCTGAAAAGCACATCAAGGTACATCTGTGCAATCTGGACAACGTCTCTTTCAGGGAAGACCTTACTTATTTCAGCAAGACAATATGAGTTTCTGCAGAACAACAACAACAACATGACTAAGAATCCTGCATCAGACAAGAATGTAAACACATTCCTCACCTAAAACTGCAGCAGCTGGTCTCCTCATTTTCCAGATGTTTACAGACAGATGTTAAAAGAAGAGAAGATGCATCTGTTTGCAGTTTTTAGAAATGTGTTGCTCCCATTAAATTCCAAATTAGACCCTATTTTCTATTAAATGAAACATCTCCGCTGTTGTTTATGTTATTTAAAATATGAGTTTATGATATTTTCAAATCATTGCATTCTGGTTTTACAAACGTTTTCAGATTTGGGGTTGTAAATCTAATAAATACAGTAAAATTTAAATATTTGGCTCGTATGTTGAGATATTCTTTATCACGTTTTTGGGATCATTCTTACACACTTTTTTAAGTTATACGTGAACTTTAAACTTTCATGTCCTTGTCAAAAGTTTATTTACCTCTGTGATTCTTATGAGCACATCTTAGTTGATTCTTATGCAACCTCCCTGTTTAGCTAACAGAGTGCTCAAAGTCCACTCATCCAAGGAGAATGGTGTTTGCACAGATTACAGTTGTGTGCTGTTTTGGAGGGAGGTACCACTAAGACGAGATCTGAGCCCTGCCAGCACCCTGGTTGTTTTCAGGATTTCATCTGGGTCACGAGGAAGAGATTACAGCTTAACCACGTATTTCATTTTACACGCTCCAGTCAGAGACTTTGTTTTGGAAATGAAACGGAGCGGCAGAGACACTTAAATGTACCAGCGAAGACGTTACTCTGAGTGTTTTAATGACTTTCGTCATTAAATATGAGTAAATAAATGGTTACCAACTTCAGAATATCAGTTCCCTTTTCATCTACATGTGATAATCTGACATTAAAACCTGTCACAGATGGTTTATCTTTAAAAAATGTCAGAGGTAATTTTGTGAAAGGTTTTTGCTTTATAAAATGAAGGATTACCACAATAAAAGTCACATATCACCATCAAATACTGCTTTAGAGTCATCTGACTGATTACAGTGTTATTTGTTCAGTGTTCAGTTGGATGATCCATATTTTTACCCTGTAGATGAAAACAGAAGAAGTTTTCTGAGGATCCTGTAGAGTTTTATTCAAGCTGTCTCTTCTGTCTCCATTAAAGTTTCTGTCTGACTGGCATCATAAATCTGCACACTGGGACTCGTAGAGCTGCTCAGAAGTGATCCAGCTTGACTGTCACATCTCAGTTAATGAAACTTCAGCTGGCGGATAAACAATCTGGATTTTCTTTTATTCCCAGTTCTGAAATTGTTTGTGGTGAATTCGTCTCTTGGCATTAAGATAAAGTATCAAAGAAAAAGTCAAGTGTCTGTTTCACTTTCATAAATCCTGCATCCATACCACGAGCCCCGAATTCTCACACACTTCAAATAACGTGACCTGTTACTGTTTCAGTGTTGAAGGCTGCATCAGTAATCCACATGGTAAACAGATGAAACCTGTGAAGCTGAAACAAGTTCTCAGTTTGCTTCTAATTGAGGAAACAGAACATTTCTTATAGTTCAGTCCTCTCTGTAATGAATTCCTGATAGATGGACAAGATCCATAAATGTCTTTTATTAGTCACAAATATTTTGCTTCCTACAAAAACAGATTTTTGTATTTGGGTGCATTTTTTTTACTGAATTCACAAACATCCATGTTTAAGTCTTTTCAAATTTGTTTTATAATCAGTTCAATCAATGAACATGGCGGGTGGCGTAGTCTAGCAGAAGGGAGATTGCTTTTCGGTCAGCGGACTGGGTTTCGATCCCCGGTGCCGGCAGGTTATGTGTCGAAGGATCCTTGGGAAAGATACTGAACCCGCTACCTCCCCGGCGCCGCCGTATTGTATCGGGAAGGAGGTCGTCCTCTGATCGGGAGACCGGAGCTCGATCCCACGTCCCAACAGAGGCACATGTATGCTTGGGCAAGATGCTGGTCAAATTATTATTATTATTATTATTATTATTATTATTATTATTATTATTATTATTATTATTATTATTATTATTATTATTATTAAGGAGATGGATTGAAATTTCTTTCCATCAATATTTTCAGACTCATGACAGATTTGTAAGAACTAGTAGACAAAGTTAGTTGTATATAGAGACAAAAGTTTATAACTTTTATAACTGATGAAAATTAAAGAATCTTTAAAACACAGGCCTGAACTGCTTGCTCAAGTCGTACCTGTTCAGGTAGAAGTTGTACAAGCTGTCAGTTCTGGCTGTGCAAAGCAACGTGGTTTATTAACCTATTGAAGGTTTCAAGGTTGTAGAAGCGAGTGCTGTTACCTCTGGGCTTGTTTCATCACACAATAAAAGACTACAACAGACAATGAGTTTTCAGAGAGAGTTTTGGCTGTTAAACTGTCATGGAACAAGCTGTGATCAGTTTACAGAGACTTCAGGAAAGGAAGAGAAGTCGAGACGCTGGAGGGGAAAACGCTGTCCGATCTATTCAGAATCTTTCCGCTCTGCAATTTCTTTATTTCAACTTGTGACTATGAAACTTTTCTGTGGCTGTGCATTACTTCAACTTGGTTCTTTAAGGTTCTCATCAACCTCCTGCCAAAACAACCAACCAGACACAAATGTTCTTACTTTTTATGCTAAATTTATAATTAAATACATCAAATTTTATTCAGTATTTCATTCATCCAGATCAGAATATGCTTTATACTTGTATTTATAAGAAAATATAAACAATGATGATGAGCTCAAACATATTACAGAGTAAAGTTTTTAATATTCATAAGGTTTCTTTTAAGATAGTGTAAATAAATGTCACTGTTGTGTTTAATTGTGTTTATCTCTGCAGGAACCAGAAACAAAGCAAATCACCAATTAGGTGTCTCTCCTACCCAGCAGCTCGTCTGTCATAAAGAATTATTGTTGATATTTCTTTCTTCTGTTATTGTTTATATAATTATTTATCCAGACTCTTGTTTGTTTTTTAATTAATAATCTGAGTATTAGCTGTTTCAGACGAGGAAAAGCTTTTTGTCTTTTCTCGGTTCAGATGTGTGGCTCTCTGTTGTGGTGGCACTGCTCCCGTTCTTGTTTGGTTAATTATTAGTTAGTTGTCGGCTGTTATGTCTAATTGTTCCTGCAATTAGAGCCTTGGCTGGAAAAGCTGTGAGAAAATAAACACAACTCGTACTGAAAAAGAAGATTTGTGGGAGCTGGATTTAAATATTGAAAAGAAAAGCTAAACTAAAGTCAGAAAAAAAATGGATTATTGTATTTAATTTTAAAATACTTTGACAAGTAAAGTGTTGAATTTGTTGTTTTGGACACAATGGCCAAGATTCTAATCTGGATTAAGCCAATTTCAGGAGTTCTTGTACATGATTCACTCAAGCTGCCATGACGCATAAACAAAAGAGTCAATATGGCCGACACGCGGCGAGATTCAGACGTTAACGAGCATCAGCAACAGTTAAAATGAATCGATGGGAAATATCTGTATCAGCTGCTAAAAATCAAACTTTTTTGACATCAGAAAATTTCCATCTTCAGCACCAGATGGGAAATTCCTGCCACAAGGCAACAATGTTTGTCTGCAGTTGTTTTGCACCACTGATCATGAGTCCTGAGGCCAGATGTCCACATCATCATCATCCTCACATCTGTAAACTAATTATTGATAGGTTTAGTCTGAACACTATCCTGGAGAAGAGCTTAAACAATGTCCAACTTTTTATATTGAGATTGTAAAATAGCTACTAAAAATAACAGAAACAGAGATGTAAAACAATTATAGGGTTTATGAAATAATATACGTCGTCACGTTACTTGACAACCATAAACATAAACATCCTCTTCATCTTGATAATTCTGCTGTTTCTCTACCGGGTTTATAATAATAGTCTGTAAACAGTAAAAGCTCTTCTCATCTTTCTGTCTCCAGAGACAACAGCAGCACAGAAACTTGGTATTGTGGGTTGATAAAAGCACTATAATGTTGCACAACACTGTGTGGTCTATTATTTGTCCTCCAGCAGGGACGAAAGGAAGTTTTCTGATGTCAAATGAAAGTCCCCTACAGGGCTTATGATCTAATTATTTAAAAACAGAGCACAGTGTGTTCCTGAGGGCCAAAATGCTGATTAGGAACAATAATAATAAATCAACTGTTTTGGAAGGTCAGTTTGATGAAGTATTTTGATCAGCTGCTTTCTTTAATATGTTATTATAGATCCACAATTGTCACAATATTCAGGAAGAGCTGCACATTCCCGCTGGATTTCTCACAAATGTAATTCAACCAGATTCCCTATAAGGAGTCTGGAAAATCACTGAATGACACCTTGAGCGCGTACAGCAGGTAATCCTCCGAATCATCTGCAGAGCGTGTTTGCATGCTGATAGGAGTTGTTGCTTCCTGCGTTTTTCTGCTGACCTGGATGTTGCTTTCCACTTCTGCTTGTTTGTGTTCTGGATATACTGATCTCAGCATAAAAACTGTTATCATAATGTTCAGTCTCATTATGTGGCATTATCATCATGCAATAAACAGAACGCTGCACTTTCCACAGTGTATCTTACTACCTGTTTCTTCTCAGTTGCAAACGCTGTGTATTTCCAGTTGTTCCTGTGTCTCCAGCTGGAAATTTCCTTCTATGAGTCGCACTTAAACAGCAACAGTGGAAAAAATCCTGACCTAATTTCCTAGTTTCTGGACTTGATGAAAAAAAATGTCTGCTTTTGGCGTGTTAGTGATGCCCTGTACATGTGAGGAGGAGCATGTTCATGAGTGAAGCTGGTCCTGTGTCAGAGGTTATTTACACCACACAAGTCAACCATAGTTCATTTCAGTTACACTCTATACTGCTGTGATCACATACGTTTCAACTGCAGCTTCACAGCAGGAGAAACCATTTACTCCACCAACTCAAAGAACAACAGGACGCCAATTACTGCGAAAACATCAAGTTAACTAACTGCTACTTACTGGGAATCTTTATCTCCTGGTACTGATGATTGAAAAAGTGTGTGCATAGATGACATAAAAACACACTCAACACATCAGATCATGTTAAATACAAAAAATAATGTTATTTATAACAGGAACAATAAACTCTAATTTCATCATTGTTGACCTAAATGCATCTGCTGCGCACTGATATTTATATATTTATTGTATTTTCTGATAACTGCATTCTTAGCGTTTGTGTTTAGTGACGTTGCGACTTTTACGAGAGAAAACCACATTTCCCGTGATGCCTCACTCAAGCGGACCCGCCCCCTTTGTTAGAATGGCAAGTTGTTTGTTTCCGACCAGCTGCAAACTATTCTGATTCCAGTTGAAGAGCAAACATGGGGACCCGCGGTCCTTTAGCTCTTCCATTTAACAAGTTTCACAAGCTGCTGGAAGAGAATTAGGAACCAACTTCCGCTTTGGCATGTGAACTTCAGAACAAAAGCTCATTATCTGGGCCAAGAAAGGCAAGCATGATGTCCACCTAATCAATAAATCATTCTTTCATTTAAAGTGTTGGAATTGTTACATTTGTTAGTTTGTTTGTTTGTTTGTTTTTTACTAGAGATTTTATTTAAATGCTGTATAATAACTCGAGGCAGATCAAGTTTCTAGTCCTACTAATTTGAAAATCTTTGGACTTCCTTTTGCAACCCCTTAGCATGATGTTTCAGTTTACTTCTTCAGTAAAGATGCTTATTAGTATTAATCATTTTTGATTTTTCTTTTACTTTTCTCTCTGGGTTAATGTAACATGTTTATTTTTTGTTGCTATGTTTCTGATTGGGTATCATCTTGGGAACTACATGGGCACTGTACGCTTAATGTCCTTTAGCGCTAAAGCCCATTATTAAACTGTCATAGCAGTTAGTTTAACATAGATACCTCAACTGTCTTCCACCTCAGTCATGGATCCTGTTTCTGGTGCTGTTCCATGACCTCCATCATCAGAAGATGCAGTGTCCAGTTCGCTTTCCCCTCCCACCTGTTTGTAGTCAAGTGAAGTGGCCTGGTGTAAGAAGAACAATCATCTCATCTTGAATGTGAAACAAACAAAGGAGATGATTGTGGATTTTAGGAAGAGCAACATGCCAAAACCCATTTCCATCATGAGAGAAGAAGTGGAGGTGGTGAAGGAGTATAAATACCTAGGTGTTCACCTGGACAACAGACTGAACTGCACAACTGTGATGCTCTTTTTAGGAAGGGACAGAGCAGACTGGACTTCCTCAGGACGCTTAGATCCTTCAACGTTTGCACAAAGTCTGTTGTGGAGAGTGTGATCACACCTGCAGTCACCTGTTGGGGGAGGGGTATCAGAGAAGGTGACAGCTGTTATAGAAGGCTGGTTCTGTTCACAACACAGTAACAAACCAATGGAGAGTTTTCAATTAGAGATTTCACTTTAATATAGACCACTACAAGAGATCCTTCCTGCCCACAGTTAGAACCCTTTACAGCGACTCTAAAGATACTAATGAAAAATGTATTACAACATTATTAAAGTATGATTCCGTTTCCAACACTTACAATATCATCAAAAAACGGCCTTAACAAACGTGAATCATGCTGTTAATAAACCAGAGACACAAAATAGGTCTGACTGAGAATAAAACAAATGGCGTGTTTACCAGTGGAGATGAGTCCCTTCCATTAAAAACATTTTTTCTGAGGTTTCTGTTGAATATTTTAGCTCCACGGGTGTTCTTACCTTCATAGTGGGTGTGAAAACAGGTCAACAACTTCTCTTTCAGTTTTTATCTCTCAAACTACACAGGTGGTGATAAAACCCGAGTTCTCTCGAGTCCAAACAGCCTGTATCTGTTTCATCACAACTCCTTTGTTCGTTAGTATTCATCAGCTCCCGCAGTTGAAACCACACCTAGCATACTGCTGGATAAAAGCTGTTAGCATAAGACGTATCAAACCGTCATGAAATTTGCGTGAAATTGCCTCTTTGTTTGTCATGAACATCGCCTGTTTATAACGATGACTTAGGACTCTTAGCTTTTATTCTGAAAACCTTGGAGCGGAAGTGAGATGTGTTCCGTTGTGCGTTTGACTGTGGGTCCGGGTTTACCTCTTTGCTTTCTTCATTCTACCCTACCTCCCCGTTTCTTTCTCTGTTAAATGCGCCCCATCCTGCCGTATGTGTGTATTTATTTATTTATGCATTCTGTTTGAAAGTATTTAGCTTTTTACCTTTTAGTCGTTCCTCAAATGAGAAGACGTAAAAGATGGAGCTTCATATTTTAGAGCACAGCTTGAAAGTGGCGAGTATAGAAAAAGAAGGGATCCAGATTTGCACTCACGGATTGATAAAACTCGCCTTCTTGGCCTCCAAAACAAGGTACGTAACTTCTCAGACGTGATATCTAAATAAAACTGTACAGTCATTCTTGTTTTGCACATTTTGAAAGTGGAATCTGGGCGCTTCGTGTTGTTATTGACACCGAGGGCTGCATGTTAAAATGTGTTTATTGGAGCTCCAGCTCGTTCCTGCAGTTGTGTTAAGGGTTTAAACATGAAACTATCGGTGTTATTCTCGGACCAGGTCTCTGCCTCCAGTTTTCAGGCCTGTTGTTTGTGTTTTTAGTGTCATTTTGTAGCTTTGTGCCATCTGTAGCTTTTTCGACGCCAGTGTGTTTCTCTGCAAAAGGTTTTCTGTTTTTACAGCGATATTTATAAACAAATTAGCTACATCTGAGCCAGTAGATGAGAACATTCATAGTCCGGCTGTTAAACACTAACTATGGTCTGGATATTAACTGTCATTCAGTTTGAGGCAACTTTTATTCCAACACATTTAGCTGTGACACAGCAGGCCTTTTCTTTCTGCTTCCCTGTTTCCTACTTTATTCATTTCACACTTTGACTTGTTTACAACTAGTGAGCTCCAGAAAAAAGCCAGTCCTGATTATGTGATTTATTTCCTTCCTGATAACAACACAATCTTTTCAGGTTACTCATTACCTGACATGATCAAAATAATCTCAAGTTGGACTGCATCTGAAAAATATGCTCAGAAAATCCCAAAATGCAGTAAAATCTATCTTTTACAAAGAAAAACTAAAACGTTTGGAACAGAAAAATCTGTGTTGGATTGATTGTCTCGACTGATCTAATCAGTGAATATGATAAATAGTTATTTGCTCTTTAAAGAATCTGTTTAATTAAATCAGTCTGTGTTGCTGAGTCTGGTGTTTGACCACAGTGAGACTGGTTGTGCACGTTAATGAAATCAATGTATTCTAACCAAAACATACTCTACAATGAAGTGGTTCGGATCTGGTTCTGTCTAATAACATGATTTAGTTGCTTGATAAATATGTTCCAGTCACATTTTAGCCACATGAAACTGGCAGAAGTTATCAGACATCTCTGAGGAAGTAACGTATGATGAGAGTCTTGTTTAAATCTGCTCATCTGTCATGACAAATTTTATCGTAAAATGTGATGAACAACTTGTTTATTTGTCTGAAATGATATAATTAATAATCAGACATTGAGTTTTTCAGAATATTAGACTTTAAATTCTGTTTATTTGCCTTATAAATAAGATTTATATGAGCTTATTTTCTGCCCAGGAGCTGTTTTTACCTCTTGTTAGGGAATTATTATAATTTAGTTTTTGCACCTGTTGCTTTGCGCTTCAGACTTTTCACTTTTGGTTGCAGTTTTTTTGGACGGAGACTCTTTAAGTAAAACCACCTGATTGGGTTTTCTTTGATTACACACGTCTTTTCATTCCTTAAAATCCTCCTACACGTGATCCGATCTTTAGGGGAATTTCTTAAGTGTGTGTAGTTGGCAGCCGTCCAGTTATGATTACATAAGTTCATACCATTTGACTGGAAGGCCTCTGGTTTTGCAACTTTTTGTTTGCCTAGTTGTTTTTTTTCTGTCCCTCTGTTGTTGCTTTAAGCCGACTCTTATTTTTCCACATAATGTTTTCAAGCACTAAACCCTAACAAAAGACTCCTTTTATCTGTGATGCTGCTTTAAATCTCATATGTTAGTATTCCTGCAGCTTTGCTGTAATAATAATAAATAGTTTTATCTGCATTACTTCAAATTTCTCTTTTTAGGTTCATTTCGCAAATGAAAACCTCATGGTTTTAATTCAGGAAGATGCACATGAAGAATGAAACTGATGAAGGTTCATGTTCGGGTCGAACCTGAAAATGTAGTAATGATGGAAAAGTCTGAGTGTTTCTTAAATCACAACTGAAACAGTATTTGGTGATTAACATCAACCTTCTCATAGTCAAATCAGTTGAGGAAAACACACCCTGTGGCTTTTCTTTCAAATAATGTTTCATGCTGGCTGCTGTTAACGCGGTTGTGCACAAAGATAACAAGCACACGCACTATTCTAACCCTCCCTTTTGCAAGTTGTTTGTCCATTTTCACGCTCCATAGTTCCAGATAAAGCATGCAGTGCGTGGTTCAATCAGGGATACTGAGCCAAGACGTTTGGTATTGTAGTATGATGTAGACAAAATTAAAACAACATTTTCAAAAAAAAAACTGCAAGAAATATCCCCATAGATAACAATGGGGTTTTGGTAAACCAGAAGAAGAGACTCCGCCCCCTTTGGAGGTCACCTGTTTTGTTTTCTGGAGTTCTTTTACACAGAATATTCACAGTTTAAGATCATGCACACAAATTAAAAATGCATTTTTTTTTTACAATCAGACTCCCGTTACAACATAACCTTATACTGTACTCTAAATACACATTTAAGAGTCCCTTCCATTAAAAACGTTTTCTCTGAGGATTCTGTTGAGTATTTTAGCTCCACAGGTGTTCTTACCTTCATAGTGAGTGTGAAAACAGGTCAACAACTTCTCTCAAATTACGCAGGTGGAGATAACACCCGAGTTCAAACGGCCTGTATTTGTTTCGTCACGACTCCTTTGCTCGTTAGTATTCATCAGCTCCGGCAGTTGAAACCACCCCTAGCATGCTGCTGGCTGAAAGCTGTTAGCATAAACACGTATCAAACCGGAAGAGACTACGTGCGCTGTTGCCATGCGCAGCGGGGAAGGAAACAGGAAGCCATGCTCTCATAGGCTAGTTTGTTAGCCAATCAGAGTCCAGCAAATTAGCATAATGAATATTAATGAGTTTCAGCCGAATCTTGACGCAGATAGATTTAAAGGTCTGTTAATCAGTGTTCCCTAATGTTTTATAGATATAAAATGTTTCATATTACTGGTTAATACTTCAGATATAACCACAAAGTCCTGAAATTTGTGTGAAATCACCTCTTTAAACATCAACATGTTTGTATTCTTGTCGCTTTTCTCCTGATTAGATCATTTTTAGTCTGGAAGTAGTTTTTTCTCTTCTCTTCACACTTGTATATCAAAACATCGACATTTCAGATTATTCTAAAATTTATATTAGAATTTCAGGCACTGGCTGCTCATTTCAAAATGTCTTCAGAAATCTTCTAGTTTAGTTGCCAAACTTCCCAAAGCATTAGCGTTTAAGCTCTCTGAATCATTGTTTCTATTTAAATGTCCAAAGCATTAAGTGTGTCTGTTCAGCCGCTTCAGTCAGCCTCAGTCTGCTGCACACACAGTCAGAAGTTAGTGATGAACAGAGAGCAGAGGCCGATAATGAGGCCGATAACCGTCATGTGATCAGAGCATGACTCCAGATGAATGTCACTACGTCTGCTTGATCATTTAATCAGTCGATACAGCTAACGAGTTAAAGAGCTGAGAATATGTCTGTAGCTTCTGCAGTTCCCAAACGTGGCAAAAGTTCATTGGAATAAAAAAGTTTTTTTTCTGCCTCTTTGTCTTGGGACAGAAAACAAAGGGTCCAGGGGTCACCTGAAATCTATGAATCATGAATCAGGCCTTATTCTGAAAAGACCCGGACACGCATCACAGTTTTTAAGGTGATTTTGCATCTTTGACATAGAGATGAGCCAAAGCTGCAACTACAAAGCAACTACCAACCGTATAACTGCTTTCGATTAAAAAATTAAAAATAAAAATTTAATATAAGCCCGATAGCAACAATCAGCTCACTTACATTAAACCTTTGAAGTAGCTGCTGTCGGCTCCTCAACCGCCATTTTTTGAAAATACCGTGATGTATTCTGGGAAATTTGTGACCGACGTATCCTTGGTATATTAGCTAAACAGTGGGCAAACTGAGTACAGATGCCTTGGTAGCACATGGAACGCGCCTTGGCGGGTCCCGATGACATATCTCCTTTGCAACCAGGGCGGGACCAAGGCATCAAGGCAAAGTTCCTTGGCTTTGAGAAACACCTTTTGTCTTTAGTTATTTAACGTTGTTGTTCACCGAGGTAAACACGATGTTGAGGAACTGAATCGTCTGTTAGGACGTTCCTCTGGGCAGCAGCTGATTTCTGATTGAACGTCGTGCTTGTTTTTCCTTCTCTGATTTTTGTTTTGGATGTTGTTTCCCAGTCACAATGTCTTTTATTTTTTACGTGTTCCGTGTGATCAGTGACTGAGTCACAGTACGACACGCCTCGGAGTCAGTTTTTCACATTAAGTGGAACGTGTTCTTCACGTTTTTAATAGGTCATCCAATGTTCTTGTTCTTGGCTGGTTGCTGATTTCTATTGCTATTGAAAAAAATTAAATTAACAACATTTATTTTATTCATTTATTTAAAAATTCTTAAGTTGAAGCTTGCTGTTCAAAATAAAATATTTTAAAATGTTTGTTCAGAGTTACTTTGTCTTGGAAAGTCTTCAAATAAAGTTCTTCATGTAACTGAACAGAAATATTTCTAAAAATGAAAATAAAAATAATTCCATTTTATCTCATTTTAGAAACAAATGATCTTTAAGGTGTTTTTCTACAAGAACTCAGTTTAAATACAGGATCAGCTGTGTGTGTGTGTAAGGTGAAAATGTTCTTCTGATTCCAGCTGTGCACACAGTAAATTACAGCTGATAATCCTGTAAATAAAAACTAAAATCTTAATTTATGCTTGTTTGTTGCTGAGGCATCACAGCTGGACTGATATGATTCTGGTACCAGCTGGTTCCATTAACCCCCCCCCCCCCGGTCTGTGGGTTAACTGTGCAGCAGAAGTAACTTCTTGCATCTCTGGTGCTTTTTTAACCAGATATCTTACTGAGTCTTTTTCAATCAGTAAAAACTTGTTTGTTTGTTTGTTTTTTTTGCTGGTCAGAACAAGCTGCTTATGTTTGAAAATTGCTTTTTTGTTATAGAATAGATTCTTAATTTTTACAAAGATTCTCAAACTTGAATGTTAAAGGTGGAATATGTAATATTTTCATTAAAAGCAATATTTATAACAAAATAATACCTCCACGGGGTGTTTAGAGGGTTGTAGAATGAAAATACACTATTTCCTTTAAAAATTATATTCGAAGTAAAAAATTATAAAATATTAATTTTGGCAGGCACGACGTGGGCATTTTGTTTACATCTACCAGCCAATAGCTGGCAGTGCTGCGGGCACCATTTTGGGTTGCCTAATACCGTAAGTAATCCAGCACAGTGAGGCTGGTACTGTGGAGTCTGCAGGTCAAGCAGCTGGAAGCACCGGGGATATGTGGTGATTATATACCTTATTTGCTTGCCACAGGGGGTTTCCCAACATGTGAGGATCAGGTTCATGTGGAAACGTTTTTATTAGCAGCTAGCTAACACGTCGCTGCAGCAGTGGGGGAACTCAGGGCTCCGCGTTCGGCTGGAAGACACACCACGGAGGGTTTTTTTTTTGCTGCTTGTATAAGTGAGGCGTGCAGGATGGTGTGTGAGGAGGAGAGAGGATCTTAGGAGGGACTGCATGAAGTTTTGCCAAGTCACATAACTTGTGCTGATCAGAGCCAATCAGCAGCCAAGAAACAAAACCACAGCCATCCACTAATAGTGTCAGTGTATGAAATCATCTGGACAAACCAACTAAGGAAAATGTACCAGGATGTCCATGAAATATGTTCATAAACCTGCAAAAGTGAAAGAGTGATATCGAGGGGGATTCCTGTGTTCAGGTTCCTTTTGGATTGAAGTGTTGAAATGTAGTGACTGGCTATCAGCTCATGTAAAGTCTCCTTGTGAAGTTCTCTGTGTACTCACAGAATGTGAGTAATGAGGACCAAATATGCAGTGATTGCTGCTCACTGAGGAGGGAGATTGTCGGCTGTTTTAGCGATTGTCCACTTTATTGTTGATCTGAACGTTGGGATGTTAAAGAAAATTCTGGTACTGATACGACTGGAGGAGAATCATAAATCCAAACCCGTCACTGCTCCTCATCCTGACGTCCCAGCACCACAAAACAACCTGCAAATCAAAGTGACGGCTCATTTAATCAGAGGTGGAAATAATGCAGACAGAACAGTTCAGAGCCTCTGTGTTGTTTTCATGATGTTCTTTCACACCTTTCAGACAAATATAAAGTGTAACCACTCAAGCCAATAAAGAATGTGATTATCACAGGACTGATGTCAACAGCGTGCAGGGGGGTTTTTTCAGGGAGGACTTCTGGTGGGTCGTTCTTCACATTCTGAGAACTGTTTTTTTTTAAGGTGTTGAATAATTTGAGTTGATTTTAACCTAAAAAAGTGGAAAAAAAATCTTCAAATCATTTTTTGATTCACCTGCATAAAACATTTCTGTTAAACTCTGAGTTGTCATGTTTATACCCCACTTCATTGTTATTATTTACTGTATTCATTTTTCTCTTACTGCTGGTTAATTAACAGAAAAAATGAAAAGTCTAATAAATATCAGCACTTATTCTGAAAAAAGCTAGATTTCAGTATTGTTTGTGAGCTCAGTCACAAATCAGGTTTTTAATCTCACCCTGATTGGCTTTAAAAAAAAAAACTACTTCAGTGCATTTGATTGGTTGATGTGAGCTTGTGCTATTTAGGATAGTTTATCCCTTCAACATATATAATAATTACACTCAACACAGAAGTTGAAGCTAGTGCCCCCTTGTGGCTGACTGTGGAATAAGGTCCCGCCCCATCCATATAAACTGGAACTGGTGCAATTTTGCTACTTTGGCGGTTAAAGGCTTAACTTTTAAAACTGGTTTGTACATCGTTTATAGAATTAGTTATTAAAAGCATAAATCTTGTTGGACTAGTTATTGTTCCTTAATGTTTCTGTAGCTTTGTGTTACAATAAATCTGAGGTTGTTCTAATTTAAAAAGTTTTATTTTCAGCCATTTAATTTTAGTTTTTGTTTCTATAACAAACCTTTGTTTTGTATAAGATGCATCTGCATCTTTTTACATGAATAAATCTCAAACTTTCCATCTTCTTCAGTTTGTTTTTAAGAAGCAAAGATAACTATTGGTGAATAATGAGTGTGGTTTTTTTCCTGTTCCTTCATCAGATGCAAGTTTTTCAGTTTGACAGAGACTCCAGAGGACTACACCATCATCGTCGATGAAGAAGGCTTTAAAGGTGAGCTTGGCTTTGCCTCAGCTCTGAGAGTCACCGTGGTAACCATGGATTGGGCAGCAGGAACAGATCACATTGTGTGTGTTGTCTGATTCTGTCCAGCTCGACGCAGCTTCAGCTGCCAGTGTTTGAGCACACTTTGTCATTATAGATGTGAGGCCAGGCTGCCGTGTTATGTGGTTGGCTGAGTGAATGAATCCATGTCATTACACACTCCTTTCCACACTGACCCTCTGTGGTTACCCTGGAGACCACATGCTACCTGTTGCATAACTGCTGCAGGTATTTTCTACTGGTCACTGACTCCAACTGAGTTCACGTCTGTTATGTTGAATGAAACTCAAGCAGTGGAAGAAAACATTCTGTAAACATGTAGAGGCTGCGCACATTTTACTGATCCCTGCCAGGACGGCGTGTTTCAGGTGTTTGAGGCCTAAATACACAGAACAACATTCGATTCTCAGCTGCTGTTGGGTTCAGTTGGTTCTTGAGATTAACTGGTTTAAAATTTAGACTGTTAAAAATGATTAACCCAGAACATCCTCAGGCTTTGAAACATCAGGGTTTTTTTTCTAAAAACTTCAACCTGTCAGTCTCTAAAGAAACTGGAGAGAATAGAAACATAAAACACTGACTTTGTTTTTTCATTCCAGGGTTGAAAAAAAAAAAGTTTCAGATTATAAAAGTTTAAATAATTTGATTATAATAATTTATCCAATATGTTGCAAGATCACAGGATTTGTAGATATCAGCAGTTTGTGCTGCAGGAAGCCAAACATGGATTAATCATTCAGTTAGTTCTCGATAACTTCACAAATCTTCAAGAATCAAAGACATTGCAGAGTTCTAATGATATCATTCCTGCTCTAAGTCAGAGGTCTCTAGACCTGGTCCTCAGGGGCCACCGTCCTACATTTTTTAGACACACACCTGAATAAAATAACTTGTCATCAGGTTCTGCAGAAGCCTGGTGTGTTGGACCAGGGAAACATCTAGATGCAAAACTGCGGGCCCTAGAGACCAGGGTTTGTGGGCCTTGGAGACCAGGGTTCAGGACCTCTGCTCTGAGAAACCATTGCAGCACCATTAATTATCACTGCTTCCAACCTTCAAGGTTTTCCAAGAATAGTTTTGTAAGTAGAAAATTATTTAATTTGCTGAAGGCAAAAAAAAAAAAATCTAAGTTTAACTTCAATTTAAAACAATGAAACTTTTTTACATTATAAATAATATAAATGAGTGTTTACAGTGTTTAACTCTGCAGAAACGATTATAAAAGCAGTTTCAGACAGAATATTAATGCTTGGGTGTTTCACCGTTAAAAGGAGGGTTAACTGGTCTGAAGATGTTGAGGAAGACTTTGGATAATTTACTAGGAAAATCAAAGACTTCTCCACTCAGTAGTTGTAAACTTCTGGGCTGCAGATTGTTCCACTGTCAGACCAGGGCCGATTCTAGAGCTGGTTCTGAGTTCTGTTAATTTAAAGAGCCTGTGTGTGACGTGTCACTGGCGACTCGCTGGCTCCACCAATCACAGATCTTTGTCTGCTTATTCCTACAAACAGATGTCCTAATGTCCCCGGTCTGTTTGGGAGTTTGTTTTATTGATCTTGGATCGGTACCGTGTTTCCAGCCGGATCCATAAACACCACTGGTGATATTTTAAAGTCAGCTGTGTTTTATTCCGTCCTCTGTCCCGGGAAAGAGTTGGTGCTGAGACAGCAGCTGGTTTTTGGTGCCATTGCTGAAGTTTCAGAGGTGGAAGCAGAAAAAGCTGGTGCCGAGCAGCTCCGGGTCCGGTTCATCACCAGAACCCCTTTACTGTTTAAATTAAGCTGTAAAATGTTCCTGCATGCATCACACTGAATGTTCTCACCTGCCTGGAGACAGCTGTCTGATAACCATTTACATTCCAGATGTTTTTTACTCCTTAGAACTTCCTCAGTCAGATCTTATCAGCGTCGCAGACGCCACATGGTTGGCCCTGAACGTGGTGTCTGGAGGCGGCAACGCTTCCAGCTCGCAGCCCATCGGAGTCACCAAAATTGCTAAATCCGTCATCGCCCCGCTGGCCGATCACAACATCTCCGTTTTCATGCTGTCGACGTATCAGACGGACTTCATCCTGGTGAGTGCGTTTCCAACCAACATCTATTAATAATTAATAACTGCAGATTTTAAATGTTTCATTATTATGAAAGTGCTGATGATGATACATGTTTGAAATAATTGGTTCAGTCCGAGCTGGACGCTGTTTACAGAAAGCTCGATCATTTCTCCGAGCTCACAGCTGATCAGCTTTACAGCATGCTGTGAGCGTTGCATTATTCGTCTGTTATGCAACCACTGGCAGCTCAGTTGTTTACATCCACATGAAAAAGGCAATAACACTGGATCTAGTGTACCTTGCACAGCACGGCCTGCTGAGTTTGATTTAAGAGGAAATCCTCTTTTATTCCAGCCTTCTCTGGCCACAGGGAGTCTCTTTTTTATTGCCTTTGCTTTTGTGGAAAAACAAGATCTGATGACCAACTTCAGCTTTTTTATGCAAAATTTAAAAAAAGAAAGCTATGTCCGTCTTGTTAATCTGTTACATAAAGGGGATCAGCAGCTCGCTCTGTTGGAATTTAAGGCAACACTCGGGTCTGTTTTATGTTTCGATGCGCTCCATCCTCATTGTTGTTAAAAACCTGCCAGTTTCTGCTGTAATTTTACACCTAGATGGAAGTTTTCTACCAGGTGGTTAAAAGGTGGAGCAGGTTGATATTGTTTTTATTCTTAATTTTGATCTTGTAAAGAAGATCAGATGTACACTGACTTGATTCCTGATTCTTTTTTCAGTCTCCAGATCAAACTGAGACTTTCAGGCTTTGATTCAAAATCATTTTTGTAAACATGTAAACGAATATAAGTTTTATTAGAATAAATGATGTTAATTGATTTGCTGATGAAGGCAGGATGTTGTCTTGTTGTTGCCTTCAGGTTCGAGAGCGAGACCTGCCTCTGGTCATGCACACTCTGTCTTCCGAATTCACTTTGTTTCGAGTCGTCAACGGAGAAACAGTCGCTGCTCACAATCTGGGCGTTACAAACGGATTCGTAAAACCGAAACTAGGTAAGTGTTCACACATGTTTCTGTGATTTAAACTGTATTTTTAACCAGGTCTCAGGCTGATGTGTGAGTGATCATATCTTACTTTTACTTTGTGAGTCTATAGAAATGATACAGAGAGAAAATAAAGCGTTTAAAAAGGTCAGATCTTTGATTTGTTGGTGGATCGAGATCAGAGTTTGTTCAAAATCTAGTTTCCATTTGATACACGTCATTTACTGAAACAATCCACAATTTTCAAACATGTTTGTCCCTTTAAAATTCATTTCAAATCTACATTCTATAGAAGCATTTATTATTTGTTTTGTTCAATTAGAATAATCTACATTTACAAGTAATTTGATTTACGATTATACGGATCTAAAAGGGAATTCAAAAAAAACATTTTTATACTTTGTTAGCTTAAAAATTTTATTTAGAGAACTTTGTATTCGTTGTATATCAGATTTTAGGAGAGGTGAGGCTGAAAGTCCCGCCTCCTCACCTGCACATAATCACAGTGTTTCTTGACTGTCGAGTAACTAATTACAACTAAAAGTGTTAGAAAAATGTCTGGTTCCTTTAAACAAAGGGGGCGGGACTTAAACCATGTACTAGAAACACCCACCAGAGTTCTTTAGTTTATATCTTCCAGGTTACGTTCCTGTGTCCAGTAAATGTGCCTTTATATAAACAGCCAGTGATCAAAAACATTTTGTTTTTTTTTTAGCTGTAAAATCCTCTTTTAACAAAGTTATTGAATATTACATCAATTAACTAAAACATCTACTGTCATTTTTAGATGTATTAAGATTAACTGTTCAATAATAACATACATTTATGAAACAATCCTTATATATGTGATGCTTTTAATTTGAAAGGCAACCTTTTAAATACTAAACATAGTAAAACAAACTTAATTCTGACTCAATTAATCTAAAATCTCATCTAATATTGAACATTGTTTTATTCCCACTGCAGAGCTGCAGATCAGGTTTCAGACATGTTCAAGAGGAAACAGAACCACAGCTGATTCTGGACTTTAAATCCTAATGACTTTGTTTTCTGTGGTTTTTGCTTTCCAGTACCCCGCCCCATCATTCATCCTTTATTCAGTCCCAGTAACATGTTCTGTGTGACCAGCTTGGATCCCGACACGTTGCCCTCTGTAGCCACCCTGCTCATGGACGTCATGTTTTACTCTGGAGGGTAAATCTCTTTATTTTAAGGTTTCTGGTGTGGGATATTAACTGCTTTTCACCTGAAGTTTAGGCGACTATCTCTGGGCTGTGTCGCAGAACGGTTGTACGCATCCAATCAACTGATAATTTCTCGATAATTTGTGATTTTATGCTCACATTTCTAAAGTTTTATGTCATTTTTAATCGTTTCAGCTTTTCTGGAAGTTTAATCGTAAATTATGCAGTTAAATGCCAGTTTAAAGTTCAAAATAATTCATGTGGAAGCAGGATGAGCTCAGAAACAACTTGCACCCTGTTCTTTTTGGTTTTAAGAAGTGATTTTGTTTTTTTTTTCCAGGCCCAAAGAACTGGGAGCGTCTGGCGAGGACTCGAGTCACATCCGCTTCTTTTCCTTCTCCCTGATCGAGGGCTACATCTCTCTGGTGATGGACGAGCAGACAGCTCAAAGGTGAGCAGAGCACAAATCACCTGAGGTGTATTGGAAACTCACACTGCAGCTGCAGAAGAACCCACACTTGTGTTCTCTAAATGTTTCTCAGCTGAAGGTTCACCGGGTTTCTGCAGTGGGAGGAAACTCCTGATTGGTATTTGAGGGGTGATTAGCTTTTAGCTTGTTGCTAAGCAATAACAGAACACTTTGGGTGTACACAGTGTTCTCTCAGTGGGTGTCACTCTGACTCATCCGCTCTCCATTGAGTCCCCCATTTTCTCTCTCTATCCTCCCTGATTTGGCCGAGATCCCATAAACAAACCTGCAGACTGCAGATTCTTTATTACACTGGGATCAACACCTGATCAGAACCGGATCATCCCTCAGCGGGCTTTTATAGGGCGTTCATGTCTTACAGCCACATGGAGGTAAAATTAAAAATAATTGTAATTGTTGGAGGGCATCAGCTTTTTTAAATGTCAAAATTGTGAATATTACTTTTATATTATTATTAATAATAATAATATTATTAAGTGAAGAACTTGGAGATTTTCTTGTTGCAATTTTGTGACGATGTATCTTCATTTCTTTGATAATTATCCTAATTTCATCAAATTCATCCCAGTTTGTCACAACTTGGTTTCATCACCAGCTCATTCTTGGTCTTCCTGAATCTGTGGCAACTAATTTTAAGGAAAATAAGTGATTAAAAATGTTTCCAACATGTTCTGATTTCCAGCGAGGCCCTGTGAGAGAGTCAGGCTCCCCTGCGAATGTTTCAGGACATTTTGGGACCAAACCAGCCGCTTTCAGACGCAGTATTTTTATTTGCAGGATGCTGAACTTGTTAGAGAATAAAAACCTGTTTCACCGGGTTCCTGCTGAGAGTTCTGCTTTTAATTTGTGAAACTTTTTAAAGCCAGAATGTTTTCTATGATAAATAAAGCCATGACTTTAAATAATTAATTATTTATGAAGGTTATTGTCACAAATGATGCAAATATCATATTTTAGTTTCATTTATTTGTGATCTTACAGTTAAAGGAAGTTAAATATTAGAAAAATTAAAATGTAGTTTTTTGTTTTATTTTGGTTTCATCCCATCAGCTTCAGCCTCACGCCAACACACATCAAACATGCATGTTTGGAAAATGAAGTAAACATTATTTCTGTTGTATCTTGTTTGTATATGTGAGCTCAGGCCTCACGCTCAGGTTTTTAACAGAGAGCTTGTTTTACATCTGTGGATCAAATCTGTCTGGGTTTGTGAAGCCAAGCGGACTCAGTCCTGTTGAGATCTGGACTCTAGGGGGATCCAGACCATCTGTGGCTGCTGGTTTGTTTCATGTTCAAGTGTCAAGATAGACAAAAATACTCACCAGATTTAAAAACATCTGTTTTTATCCTGTCCAGTTCAAAGTGCAGAATGTAAAGTCATAAAAATAAACTCATTAAACTTATTTATTTATAACCTTTGAACACGCGTCTGTGTTTGTATTATGTGCCTCGTTAAACTTTTCTTTCCCCCCTAAGGTTTCCAAACAACGTGCTCTTTACCAGCGCCTCCGGAGAACTCTGGAAAATGGTCCGAATCGGGGGACAACCTTTAGGATTTGGTGAGTTCTTTAAAGAAGTAGATTGTTTAATTAAAACCAGGTTGATAATGATGAAGTTTAAAGATGATGTCATGCCGAAACATTCAGCTTCTCACATGAAAAGAAGTTTCCCGTCAGATGAAGTTCTAAAGTCTCTTTGACTTGTTTCAGTTTATTTATATAAAACTGATTCAAAGTTAAATTTGTCTTGAGGAAGTAAATAAATAATAACATGCAGTCAGATTCTAATCTAGTTCTATAAAATCCAGTTCGGTGCATGAAGTTACAGGTCTGAGACTCGACATAATTCCTCTTCTGATGTTGATGAAACTAACTGCTTCAGTGACTAATTGGAATGTTTCAGAATGAGAAACTCAAGTCTGTTTTCTTTTTGATGGTTTTACAGATGAGTGTGGCATCGTGGCTCAGATATCAGAACCTCTGGCAACCGCCGACATTCCAGCTTACTACATTAGTACCTTCAAGTTTGACCACGCCCTGGTAAGAAGAACTCCCAGAGTTTATTTCTTTTGTTTGTTTTTTAAAGTGAAGTGGGTTTTATACTTACACTAGACAGCAGTTTAAAGAATCTATATTTGGAGACCAAGATTTAAATCCTAATCCACCAGCTCCGTTTGCAGACGTTTGACTAAAAACTGTGTATAGAGACAAACAATGCATTTACAGCTGCCAGGTTGTATTTTGTCCCAACAGTTTTTCACATGTTTACACCTGAATTAACCCTGTTTTGATCTAATAACATTACTAATAGTGACTTATCAGACATCACTCTGGTGTTTCAGCTTAAATTTTCAACATTTTCAAAGGAAGTAGATTCTCTGTAGTCGTGTTTTGCTGCTCTCAGACTCATTTTGTTTTCAGGTTCCTGAAGAAAACATTCAAAGTGTGATCCGAGCTCTGCGGACTGACAGCGCAGCACCGTGAGAGAAGCTGAAGGAAACATCACAACCATCATCTTCAAAGTTATTTTCTTCTAAAGTGTATCGTGTCCAAAAAGTGCCAAGCGCGAGTCGATGGGTTGCTGTGGATCAGCTGACAGGAAGGAGGGAGGAGCCTAAAGTGGGGCAGGGATGCCTTTGTTACTTTATCATTTTCTTTACTCCCCCTCCCATCCCTGTGTCCTGCGAGCCCCCCCCCCGGCAGTTCTTGCTTTAGTTTACTAACTGAATTATGTTTCTTTACCTCTCCAAAGCTGCTTCTTCCCACGAGCGCCATACTGTAAAAGTTACATAATTCCTCTGAAGGAAGGATGACGAATGTACCCTCAAAATGAAAAGGTTTATATTTATCAAGCTCTCCATATTCTTTCCCCCTACAGGTCATTTTCTTAGTGCCAAGATTATGGAATACCTGAACTGATGCCTTTGTGTGCAATTGAAGGAGACACTTTTACAGCGACTGTCCGAGTCCCTCAGACTGACAAGTTTCAATCAGACACCCGGTTTGGTGAAACATGAAGTTGTTTGTTTTGTGTTCACACTGTGAGCAGCCTGATTGTTGGATCTGTGAAACAACAGACACTCGAACAATCCCCACTTTTTAAATCACTTCTTTCTGTAGCATTAATAACTGACGTCACATGTGAGGGCTGGAATTAGACAAATTAAATGAATTTAGTTTTGCTTTTAAAGTGAAATATTGGAAGATTTAGCTGATTTTTTTTTTTATTTCCTGATTTTTGAATCAAGATTGTTACATTTCTGACTAAAGACACTCCGATGTTATACGTTCTATAGAAACACATGATTTTACTCACTCGCTCGTTTGATTTATTAACTTTAACTTATTTGACTTCACTAAATCTTTGAGGGGAAACACGATGATTTAAGTCCTGTATTATTTGCATGTTGTGATGAAAAATAACACAAAACAAAAACCTGCATCAGGAAACTGTGACCATAAACTATGATATTCATTAATTAAGTGAGGTTTGTTGAATATTATCTGGATGTGTTTAATCAAACCTAAAAACTTTAGTTGTATTTTACTTCTTATTTTATTAGAACTGAGATGTTCTCCAACCTTTACTTCCTGGTTCTGAGGATCATGTTGCTCACAGTGTGACCCAGCAGTTTGAATCTACAGTTAAAAGAAATTACTGAGCCACTTTGACAATGTGTTAAACATAAGCTACAGTTCCAGCAGGGGTGGGAAAGTCTCCCCCGCTCCCTGGTGGCCCTTTAGGTCCTGAAGCTGCCCCTCTCCAGCTCCAGTCTGCACTTTAATGCAGGTCCACCCCCCCAAAGACCTGCTGTACTGATGTGAAAACAGAGAGGATCTCTTTACTCTCCAACCATCTTGTCCCGATGGAAAGATTTCTGTTGGTCTTCAGCAGTGATCATGTTTTTCTTTCTTCTCCCCTTCAGTTAGTAGAACTCATGTTTATCAGTGTTAAAGCACCAGGAAGGTTTTCTGAATCTATTTCAAAGAAATATCTTAAGCTTTTCATTTGGAGCTTCTTGTGTGAAAACAAAATAAAGGAGCTGCTTTTTTTGAGCTTGTTGTGTTTTTTACTTACCAGGAAATCAGATCATTGAACGCTGGGCGTGTGGGGTGATTTAACAACACGAAGGTCTGAGAGGTTTGGACTCAACCTGACAGAAACAAACAGAAGAAGTCATCTTGTGGTTAAAATAAGCTCAGACAGCATCAGCCATGTTGCAGAGTGCTTGTTGGTAAAAATACTTTCTGAAGCTGCTGGAATCAGATTCATAAAAGCTTTTTCTTCTTTAACTGAACATATTTTCAGCTGCAGCAGATGAAATCGAAGGTTTCTGTTCCCCACTGACTTTCACTTCAGCATGCTAATTAAGTTAGCTGTAGATATCCGTGGCCCACACGTCTACATTTCATTTGACGTAGTTTTTAATATGAGGACTCTTTCTTTCAGATTAAATTTAGACTTTGTGCTCCCAACATGCACCTGTGACTCACTGGGACCTCAATCCTTTAACTGTTTACATTTCAGATGTTTAAATTACATGTTGAAATCATTAACTTCTGGTTTAAGCTCAAGTTCTACTCCTTTAAAGAGGACATTTCATACAAATTTCAGGACTTTGTGGTTATTTCTTAAGTATTAACCAGTAATATGAAACATTTTATATCTAAAAAACATCAGGAAACACTGATTAACAGACCTTTCAATCTGTCTGCTTTAAAATTCGGGGGGTTCTGGCTCCTTCCATCAGGCTTCTTCGTCAGCAGCTCGTTCATATTCATTATTCGAATTTGCTGGACTCTGATTGGCTGACAAACTAGCCTATGAGAGCAAGGTATACTGTTTCCTGCCCCGCTGCGCATGGTAACGTCAGACGTTGTGTCTTCCTGTTTGTTACGTCTTATGCTAACAGCTTTTAGCTAGCAGCATGCTAGGCGTGGTTTCAACTGTGGGAGCTGATGAATACTAATGAACAAAGGAGTTGTGATGTAACAGATACAGGCCGTTAGAACTCGGGTTTTATCACATCCTGCGTAGTTTGAGAGATAAAAACTGAAAGAGAAGTTGTTGACCTGTTCAGACCAGTTTGGTTTAGATTTACACTCCCGCTGTGCATCATTACAAACTTTCACTGTGTTAAAGAGTCACGTTACAGAGCAGTTTGGTTATTAATGTGGGAGGTTAGAGGAGCGATCAGCTACATGTTGTACTGCTCTTTTAACCTGAAAGTTCACCTGCAGTGGGAGTGAAACTACAACAACATTAAATCTGAACTATATCTATCTTTTAACAAAAAAGTCACATAAAACTAACAAGAAATGACCTAAATATCTATTACTGATGTCAACTGGAACGCCACAGTTTACTTTCAGGACGTTATTTTGTTAATTTGAAGGGTGAATGTAGGCAAACATTCAACATTCTATAATTTACCGATATGAAATATTTTTAAATGCTTCAAATACTGTCACCTGAAATAGTTAAAATGTACACAAATTAGAAGTTAATTCTGTAACAGGAACGTAAGTGTATATTTTTGGTGGAAAACAGCTTTTTCCTTTTTCTTTCGGCCAGTGAGAGAAACTGAAATCCACGTGTAGATTTCATGTCTAACATTTATTTTAGTTTTAGTTTTAAAAAGAACCTCCAACGTACTTGTAATAAGAAGTTTATAACACCATTAATTTCTTTTTAAAAGTAATTTCAAGCTTCTTTAGGTAAATCAAGGTTTAGTATCTAGAGTTAGTATCTAACAGCTGTTTGTTTTTCCCTTTAAATGAGATTGCTGAGAAATAAGAAGTTTCAGAATAACTTGTGAAAATCCGAAGGGGGAGTGGTTCCTTTTACATTAATGGGGTTAATGCAGTTATCTCTTTTAGGCTTGTGTGAGGGGAAAGACACGGTGATGGTAGATCACCTGTTGTTCCAGTAAGGCTCGTGTAGCCTGCAGCAGGCCAGCGACAGCAGGAGCACCTGCAGGTATCAGCTGTCTGTATTATGTGAGTAAACAAAGCAGAGAACAGCCAGGTCCTTGTAGTTCCACCCAGGTTAGACAGACGGGCCGAGTGCTGCTCCGGCTGCAGAAATCCTCTCCGGAGATCCGAGCTAAAGCAACACAAGTGGAAGGTTAATGTTTTCCTTCACTAAGATCAGTTTACTTCTTATATAATCCTGTTCAGCGTGTCAAGCTCTGGTTCCTGCTTACTATAATTAAAAGTGAAAACCAAAGAGCATCTCTGAGTGAAACTGAAACTCATCACTGGGTTGAATATTTATCTGTTTATACAGATTATTCTAAGTGTTGCTGTTTCTATTCAGTAAAATTACCCTAAGTGCTACTTATTAATCATTAATGACTCAACAGAACTCTTACCTTTATCTATCCACCTGTCCGTCCGGTCAGTTTATCACCTCTACGTCAGATTTTTAAATGACAAAAGCCGTGATGATACAAAACGAGCAGGTATTCACACGACAGCAGGAGAAAACGCTTAATTATAACAGGAAGTTTAAGATTCACCTGAATAACAGAATTTAAAGGGAGAATATCAGAAATATTTCCACAAATGTTTAGATACAGTTTGTAAGATGCAGCGACATCTAGTGGTGATGCTGCAGAATGCAGCTAAATTCACCAAAAAAACAGTTTCAAAAGCAGAAAATACAAAAGACATAAAAAATTACTATAAAAAAAATTAAATTAAAATTAAAAGAAAATTTTAGAGTGGAAGGAGAAAAACAGGCTCTGAGTCCTGCAGCTGCAGAAGCTTCCAGAAGACTCAGATCAAAAACTTGTAGACAAATACAGATTTTTTTTAATCTTCATGCATCAGTCTGAAATTTCACAAAAAGTGAGACCCAGTAAAATAACATTTTCTTTTCTAGAGAACAGTTTTTCAATCAATATTCAATCATCAGTTAGTTTGTAAACAACATTCAACTCTTTATTTCTGAAACGTTTCCCTCCAAGCAGAGCAACAAGACGGAATTATTGTGCTGTGAAACAAAGACTTCACAGACTGGAGACTCTGCATGAGGATGTACAAGCTACAAAGAAAAATAAATCGAATCTTTTTTGTCACTTTTTAATGTTTTGTGATGAATAAATAAGAAGAAACGGGGGTAACATGTCACATGGATCTCGTTTTAACAGCACTGCTGTTTCTAAAAACAACTGATCCTGCACAGAAAGAAAAGGAGTCACAGCTCTTCACTTCACTGCAACTTCTCAGCTCCAGTTTTAGTGAAACCATCTTCGCTCTCATTTCACCTTCTCAGAGAAGGAAGTGAGTTTATTTTTAAATCTGGACTTGGTTTAGTTGAAAGACACGAGGGTCCGTCACCTGTGGAGAGCGGCGGGACTCGAGGCTTCAGATCAGCTCCGATCGGCTCCCAGAGGTCAGCAGTCGAACATCCAGCCTTCATTCTGCTGCAGCTCACAGGAGGGACTTCACCAGCGCCACCATGTGGTCAACGCCACACGATACATCCACAACTTGACCTGGCACAGTCACCTGACAGATTCACAGAGACACTCAGAGGAAAACCACAACATTCTTCTCAGACACTAAAAAGGTTGTTTTTACCAAACACACATCAACGAAAGAGGGAATATTTATTTTTTATTCTTCTTTGACTCTGAACAATGCAGAGACTTAACGCTGTAAGACACACTGAGCTCGACACTCTCAAATCCTGTTTAAATGCTAATGTACATCTGTGGAGTTAAATTGAAAATCTCTCCGGGGAAACGCAGGTGCAGAGATTTATATCACCTCCACACACACTTTTATCAAGACAATCTCTTCAGGAGTGAAACATAAAATAGACTGTTTTACATCAATATACACTGAAACAAAAAATACATCCACACAAGTATGAATTTCAGTCACAGAGGAAGTCGGTTTGCGTGACGAGTTGACTTACTCTCCACGGGAAGAACTGGTCGTCTTTCTTTCCGATACCCAAACAGCCTCTTACATTCTTCCCCCAAACGAAGAGTTCACCTCGAGCTGGAAGACGAAACATCGGGTTCAACACAGGCTTCAAGACATGACGTTGTAATAAAATAATAAAAACTTGTCCCTTTATCCTCCAACTATATTTAGAGTTTAGCTTTTCAAAAAGCTTAAAAAACCTAAATGTTTCTAGTATTCGGACTCACCTGTCACTGCTGCGAAATGACTGAGGCCACACCTGATTTTAGCCACGGCCACCGAGGGGTTAAACTCCGAGCGTCCAAACAGGGAGGGGGGAATCATCTCCGGGGTGGACGTTTCTGACAGAGCTGGGCCTTTTCCCAGAATGCCGTAGCCCCAAACAAACACCTCTCCTTTTTCTAGAGAGTGACGAAAAAAACATCTTAGAAAGCCTGGATTCTATATCCAATCAGGATCCATAGATCTGAGTCACATGTCACATCACTATGATGCGACATGAGGAGGGACGCGTCCGAACTGAAACTTAAATCAGCCACACTCACGAGTTATAACAGCTTACCGTTGAGAATGGCGACCTGCGTGCCGCCACACGCCGCCTGAACCACCTTCCCACAACCTTTCAGAGGAAGATGACGAGGTGAGTTGATCTGATGAAGAGGATGAAACTAATTAAATAAACATTTATTCAATTACTGAAGCAGTTCTTCCATCTGTCCTTCAAATGAAACCCAGATTGGAATCATTCACCAACTTTTACTAATTAAATGAAGATGTGAGTAACATCTGCATCCAGATGTAAATATAAAACATCTCATCTCCACTATATTAGCACCTTGTCTCCAATATTTCTTACAGATTAGAGTTGTTCAGACCTTCTTCCTACCAGACACCCAGAAGGAATGACGTGGATGTTCACTTCATGATCACATGACATCAACTGACCAATCATAAACCTTTGTCAGTTTCTCACCCATGTCTCATTTCCAACGGCATCACCGGCGGCCATCTTACTACAGTGAAGCTTTCTGGCAGACTGTATTGTAGTGATCTGCACAAACACTCGTATCTCTGTGAAATCTTGACGGATTTTAAAATGGTTTGCTGTTTTACAAACGTTTTTAACGTGATTATAATTCTGAATAGCTTAAATGTTGAAACTGAAATTTTTCTTTTCGAAAAACAAATTACTAATGCAGAAAAGTGGATCACAGCATTGACAATAACTGATATATCTGATACTGAAGTATAAACACTGTGTAGAGAATCAAGCAACCCCAAATGCCTTTAAAAAGGCTTATTTACACAACTTTTGCTTAAAAGGGACAAACGTGTGATGTTGTCATTACTATGCAAGTTAGCGTGTGACATCTTCTGGTGACTTCTTGTGACTTTCAGAGTCAACTCCAGCTACTTTTTGTCAGAAATGGTTGGCAACACTGATGAAAACATGACTAGGACTCGTCACCTGTGTGGACTCGGTGACCGAGGCCAGCTGTCTGTATTCAGAGTTTCCCCAGCCGAACAGCTGTCCGTCTCTAGAAACAGCTAGGCTGCAGTCTCCATACGAGCTGATCTGCTGCACCTCCACTCCGACCAGATCCCCTCCCACTTCCACCGGCTGGGAGCTGAGGTTGTGGTGTCCCAGACCTGAAGGATGAGACCATAAACATGTTCCCATGAGTTGACTAAACCAAACGCTGGTTTCACTCTCAGCACAATTCTCCCCTACAGCTAACGTTCCTATCACGGATCCACACAGCAGAACTGTAAAGAACATCAGTGTTGGAATGTGTCAGTGTTTGACTCAGAACACAGACTTGGATCTGATTCTGATCTCAGAGACTCTGCAGGTTTTAAATCTAAAATATTAATTTTTACGCGTTGAAGATATGACGAGTTGTAAAGTGCTCATTATTTAAGTCTATTGAACTACAGAAATGTGTAAAATGTGCAGATGTTCTGATGTATAATTTGTTGTACTAAAAAAGAAAATCTTGCTTACAAAAGTCATAAAACTTCACCTGGAATTGCATCAAATTCATTAAAAAAGATGTTAAGTGCGAAGACGGCGAGACATCTGATTACTGATAATCTCACCTGAAAATTTGGGATTAAAATCTGAAAGATTAGAATCATTTAGCACGAGTTCTTCTACTAAAACTGTAGCTGTTTTTGTTTATTAAACCTCAGTGCAGCAGAAAGTTTCTATAGTAAACAATGAAACTTTGCTTTATATTTTAAAGTTAAAGAGATTTGTTTAAAGTACAGACCCGTCTGTCCATCTGCCCCCCATCCACAGGCAAACACCTTCCCCGTCTCGGTGAGAAACAGGCTGTGATCCTGCCCACAAGCCACCTGGGAAACAAGCAGAAGCTCCAACAATGCTGCAGTTTCTAACAGAGAAATTATTTCATTTAAATCAGAACTAAATAACTTTTCTGCAGTCGTGTCTCAGACGGCCATCGCTTGAACCGGTGTTCTGTAGAAATATGCTACCTGTTGAGATGTGCTACACATGTCCCGTTCTCCAGTCTTGACTTCAATAAACAGATTTATTGTTTCTTTTTGTTTCTATATTTTCCATAAATACATTTTACCTATTAAATAAATTCTCCCAGAACAGAAACACTAAATATGTTATTTTGACTTTCTTTACATTGTCACAGTGACAGGCAAATGTTTGGACACACCCAGAGGAGAAGGACCCAACAATGGCTGATAAGGACCCAGAGGGCTTTTATATAGAAAATATCAGGGAAGGATCATAAAAATATGTTTAAATAATTAACAGGACACACTCACTATAAACAAGAATACTGTATAAACTTCTAATAACATCTTATTATGAAATAAGTTGTTAATTCGTACTATGGAGGCATTTTTCATCAGAACACCACTTCCTGCTGCGACCCGAATTACTGAAGTTATTTAGTTTATTGTAAATCCATCAGAGGTGAACAGAGTGTCTAATATGAAGATGAACATGTTTTTCAGTGAGTATCCACTTAGACACGTTTAAAAACTGTAGCTTTAAGTTTTAAAAGTTATTTTGAACTGCTTTAATAAGTCTGATCATTTACAAGTCAGTGACTTGAGTTCACCTGGTCTGTGACCCACCTGGACGACTCGGCTGTCGAACCCTCTGATCCTGTGAATGACGTGGCTCCCGCTGATGAGAGAAACAAATAATCCATCAGTGACACGAAGCGCCATCTTCATAAGGTCACAGCGCTTCTTCTCACTTCTAGTTTACATCACAGACATTTTAAACGAGTAAAAACTAAACTATAAACATGTTTAACATGAAATATGTTCAAACTGAAACCAGGTGTGTAAGCTGTTAAACACAATGTCAGTAAAAATTAGTTTAAATGTCACAAAAAATAAATAAATAAAACATATTTCTTGGTGTGAAAAACAGTTCTTATATTCCACGATGATGTCCCGGTTCCAGAACACATTTTAATCCATAAAATTAGGGACAAATAAATGTTTTCCCTTAAACTGAACAGTTTCCAGAACACAACTGATAAAACTGCAGAATCTGCTGGTTTATATTTCAGTTTTAGTTTATGTAATAAGTCTTAATTTACCATGAAATATTTGTAACAAACCTGTAGACTTCATCATCAACTATCGTCCTCCCACACTGGCCGTACGCGTTGTTTCCCATACTGAAAACTGAACATCAAAGACAACAGAAAGGAGAATGTAGAAAACAGGAAGGATTCTACATAAATAAAGACAAACTGGTAGCAGCTTACAGTAACATTAAATACACAAAGTCTGCATGTCTCTGATTAAATTTAAACAAATAAATCAGACAAATTAGGAGATTATTAATGTTTAATGAACTTGGATGGAAACGACCAAAGAACTTGATAAATGCAGCTGATGGGGACCTTTAAAAGCCCACATGAAGGAGATGCACTTTGCTTTGGCCATGAAAATTTTAAATCCATTAAACAATGAGCTTCATTGGAACACAGTGTGGGCCGGCCATGACTCATCATTACAGATTTAATTAACTGCCAACCAGCAAGGAACTCAAATCAAAACAAACCGGTTTCCAGTTTGGCTTTCAAACATTCAGGTGGGCAGAAATTACATTTACACTGACGTGAAATCCTGTTTATTAGAACATAATTTACTGAATAGAGCTGAGGAGCTTAATGGGCTTCTTGGATGAGACATAACAACCAGCTGATAGTCATTGATTTTTAACAAGGAGTGGGTGGATGTTCTAGGTGGTTCAGTCTGAACCTCTTTCTGTGCGACGTGTTGTTGCAGTGATGTTCAGCTCTTACCTCCCTCCTGATCAGTGAGGACCAGAGAGTGAGCCCGACCACACGAGACCTGGACCACTCTGGTCTGCAGAGGCTCGGTGAGAGGCAGGGCCACTGGGGACGGCTCCAACACATAATCGTAACTTCGATCTGTAAGGAGACACCAGAAGAACCAGAAACTTCCAAAATTCTAAAACCTGAAATGGTTTTGTTTAAGTTCAGAGCAGAAGAGTCAGATTTAGATCTCTGGGATTACTGGGAGTCTGTCAAACTTTTTATTTGAATTTTAGCTGTTTTTTCAATCACACTGAGTCAAGCACATTTTCAGATTAATGGGATTTTTAAGCCATTTAATTAATGAACCTGTAATTCATTCAAGTATTAAAATGGGATCTAATTGCATTTTGCTCCTAAAATAATAACAATAATGTTGTTGTTAATAATAATTCATAATAATAATAATTATTATTATTATATAAATTAATAATAATTATTATTCTATTATGGTTTTTTGAATTAAAAAATAAATGGCAACATTTTGGTCTTACGGCGGTTGTGTTGGGTCCGCTGGAAGCCCAGCTGGGAGTCCTTGTTCAGGCCCATGCCCCAGAGCTTGGACACATCTTTGGTTGAGGAGGCCATGAGAGTGAAGCCATAACCACAAGCAGCCGAGGAGATCTGCAACCGAAGAGAAGCAGATTTATTAAACTATCCAAAGGGAATCATGAACAGAGAACACAGCGACCTCAGATTCCTCCTTCAGTGACAACATACGTCACATGTTTCCCAATTATCCTCAACAATAATTGCAAATGAGGGTAACTCAGCTGAGACTGATTACTGAACCCACGCAGACAGTAGAACTGTTACAGAGGACACCTGGTAATAAAATACTTGCCCCATTGAGCTGCAATTAACCTCGTGTTCCAGACGAGAGGTAAATAAAGAAGTTTGTGTAAGCAATAAAATGTGACCACACGACTGACGTCAGTTCTACCACAATTTTCTCCAGTTTGATATTTAATTAAAATGCAAATATGACTTGGGTTAAGAAAATGCCAAAAATCAGATACTAATGAAAGAATGAAGGATTAAAACTGCTGTTGAACTGATTTAAATCAGATTTATATCAACAACTTTCCATTAAAAAGTAAATATCTGGACCAAACAAGATGTTAAATTAACTTAAATAAACATACATCTATTATAAAATCAGATAAACCCAAAGTAATTATATACCACTTTAAGAACAACTTCCTGTTGACCAACAAACGTCAAAATCACAGATGAAAACAAGGCAGTAAAAGTTAAAAAAATTAAATTAAATTGATCATTAGACAACACAAAGAGCAAAAAACACCAATCGTTAAGAACTAATTTTAAAAGAAGCATCAAGAACACATGCTTTGATTTTCATTAACATTTGCTAACAACTGATTTGAAAATGTTCTGAAACCTCTCAGTTGAACAGCATCTGTGTTAACGAGTCTCTCATTGTCCTCAAAGGAAATAGTAGTTAAATGCCATCAGTGGAAACAAAAGCTTTGTTCTTTACAACAGACTCCAGTGGAACCATGAACAGTGAAGACAGTACCGGCACTAGAACAGAGCCTTGAGGGACACCACAGGAGTGGGCTTGGTTAAAAGTCACTGGGACAAAATCGTCACTCAAGGATGAGTTAATAAACTAGTTCCAACAGGGTCTCAGATGCCCTTTAAAAGCTTTTTAGTGATAAATCAAAGGAAAATAATGAGACATCTTTATCTGCTGAGCCACCTCATAGACAAAAGAACAAAAGCTGAAGAAAACGGCTCAAAGCTCAAGATCAATAAAAATTAGGAAAACATGAAGAACCTTTCCGTGGATGCATCAGGATTATTATGAACAATTAGACAAACAACGACATTTAGTTTTTACTGTCTTCTGTTTCCACAAGTGGAGCAAATGTCAATCAAATTTTCATCCAAGTCTTCAGATTTAAAGATAACAAACCTTTGGGGTTTTACCTTTTCCGCTGTCTCCAGGCGGTACGGAGTGAGCTGATATTTCCGAGGCTTCTTCCTGCCACTGTCCGGAACCACAAAGCTGGGAATCCCGAGGGCTCCGGTGAAGCTAAAGCCCCACACAAACACTTTAGATGATAACTTTTTATGCTCACCAACATACTGAAAAACAGGACCGCCATCGCTCACGTCCTGGGGTCGCGGTGTTCCACTGAATGTTGAATACCCACAAACTCTACGACTTGCACGCATGTGGCGAGGACACAGTCGCACACAGGGAAAAACCATCATCCTGGAGAAATATACAGAATAAAAACATATCAACAAAATGGATTTAAACTATCACCGAAACCATCTCATTAATGTATAAAAACAAATAACTGACAAACATCACAATCAGTGTTTAAAATTTGTAGATATATACACATACTTTAAGAAATTGCTATATTCTTAATAATAATAAATAATTTCAATTCTATTACTGAATTTGGTGCCAAAATTGTTGAGGCAAATTGTTGGGATGGTAAAATCACAAATTTGCTCACAAAGTTTCTTAAGACAGATTTTTAAAAATCTGTGTCTGAAACAACGATATTGACTTTAGGTGTTTACAAATTACTGCAGCACTAAAACACTTGATATTGTTGTTAAACTTTGAATCACGAAGAACATTTTAAATGTTTGTAGTGACGCAATACATGTGAATACACTCGGATATTATCACAATCAAATAGATTCTTCCTTGTTTGATTTATTTGTATAAATACTTTTGTTATCAAATAAAACACTACATTTTTTTCTTTAATGCACCCAAGGTCTAACGTCTTAAATTTGTATTCAAACAGTTTCATAAAGTCAGATTGAATTTACCAAAACTATTAGATTATAATATTGCCGAAATATATATAAACTACTATTTATAACTATGGTTTATAATTAGATATCCTAAATGAAACGTGTAACGAGAATATTTACATTTGTTTAAAATTGTGAGTAATGTAAAGTGAGTCTCGCCTTGGCTTCCTGCTTCGCGTCTCCACATGCTGCAAATTAACTTACCTTTAAGATATTTTAGCCCGCGTTTTATCTCGGTTAAGGACAGATTATGTGCTCTAAAAAGACTAATGAATGGGAAATTATTCTAACATTTCACTGCCATTATTATTAACTTTGCTTTGAGTTTGAGTAAGGAACGCACACGCTTATAAACATAGTTCTGGTCACAGCCTACACACACAGCGCCATCTGCTGCAGTGGAGGGAACAACACCGCTCCGCAGGATGGCTCACATTTTTTTTTTTTGGCTTCAAAACTGGGCCAAAAATGATTCTAAAGTCTATGAAGGCCCTAATCAACAATTTTTTTTCTTAGATATACAACTGTAAACACAAAATGAATTACTCTAAAATTAGCAAAAAGATATTCAAAAGAGATGCAAAACAAAATTAAATAAACAGACAAACAAAAAAGGAACAAAAGCTGGAAGGGATGGGATGTTAAATGATTTCAACTGCTATGTAATACTCAAAATTAGTAAATAATCAAAGAATGACAGACTGCAAACATACAGAACCTCATTTAAAAATTAAAATGTGAAATTACAAGAAAGTAAAACCACAAAATTACAGAATCAGGAAAAAAATAAATACAGATAAGAGTTTCAACCTGCACAAAAAAACGCAATAAATCTGCACAGCATCATGAAGGATATATAGTTTTAAGGTAAATATTACTCGACTCTTCGCTTGGGACTTTTCTCCTCGAATATGCCTTGAAATGGATGGATGTATAAAATGTTGATTTAGGACTATTATCAAAATTTTCATGTTTCTTTTTCCACATTTTTCCATTAAACACAAGTAAAAAAGAAGAATTATTTTCACATTGATTTATATCCACATCATGTTGCGATGTGGCGGAGTGGAATGTGTGTTTGTTTTATCTGTGCACGACTGGCTGACAGTCTGCTCTCATGTTGGATTAGAGCTGATCTGAAAATGAGTTAATGCTGCAGGGTGTCAGGTGAGCACCTGACCTTCACCTCAGGTTATTAAACATGCAGCAGAAATATCTGATGAGTCACAAGTGAAAACTTCTTATGTCATTCAGGAGGAAGTCTCTATGGACATCCATACATCTATTAGGTTCTTTAAAGGTTTTTAAAGGGCATCAAAGAATCTCATGTACCAAATGTGATGTATGTGTTTACATCAGAAAACCTAATTTCAACACATTAAAGGGCATCTTGCACATTAAACACAACTTTGCATGTATGATTAGGATCATTATTTTTAAGACTATTCTTATTATATGAAGGTAAATATAGTTTGGAATTAGAAATTAAAACTTAATTAATCAGTGGAGTTTTTTGTGTGTGTTTGCCAGTGTAACATGGGATTGATGAAAACTAAGTGAAGATGCAGACTCCTTTCTGCTGGTCACTTGTTGTTTTGGGATGAACACAGAAAACTTTATTTAAACTGAAACACAAGACCTTTGTGTGGAAAAGAATGGTGTAAAGCATCAAAAAAGCACAATGTGACATTAAAATTGAGTTTATGGAGTTTATTTAGGAAATTTGTTGAACTGGGTGCATGAAAACTTAAGATATTCACATGAAAAACAAGATTAAATTTAAAAAATGATTAAATTGAAGATTTTATGTCTGGAAATCCTTCATATTTAATTTAGTTTATTAAAAAAATTGTTTGTACAGAATCCAAAGACATTAGAATGTTTCTACATAACCTAAACATCAAGTAAATGAGGTGAGCGACCTGAAAAACTCATCAAATTTATATTTTTTTAACAGAACTTGAAGGAAAACATAAAAGTAGGATGTTCAGTGGCAGGAGATTTTTTGCTGAATGAGTTCAAGCTGCCTCGTACCACCCATCCCGTCTAAAAGCAGGTATCTGCAGAGGCTGTAATCCTTTAAGAGGATCAAGTGTGAGATCCAGGGGGAGGGATTCGGGATCCACTGACTGTCTGCAGTGGCCTGCACATGGCTTTTCTGTCAATTTGGCAAACTGATCGTGTGTGTGGTTGAATTGTGCTGAGCGGGGAGCAGTTTGGTGGCGTCTGCATGATTTTATGGAATATAAACAGTGATGCAGGCTGAGGAAGCCTGACAGCGATGCAACGAGCCATGAAGTTTAGGGCAGGTGTGAGGAAGGGGAGTTAAGGTAAGTCAGTCTGATTTGATACGTCCATGAAGGTTATCATTTGAAATAAACTTAATCTTTTGGGTTAAAATTTTCACCAAATCCACAAACAAATACAAATCTAAGTAACTGACGGTTGTTTTGCTAAACCAAAGTTTGCAACAATCTTTAGAGTAAGAAATAAGATCATCTTACATTTTGTCATCTCTCATGTCATTAAAATAATCCTCACACAAAGTTCTGATAAAAATAATGGGAAATTAAAATATAAAAAATCTTTCTGTTGCCTCAATTTAAAAAATGTCCTCGTCATAAAACAGTTTATAAAATGTTTGACCAATGAGAGGCGACCTTATAAGAACTTATTCTTATTGATTTTATTGGATGATTTTAAACTGTTCACAAAATGCCTTGACATTATAGTGTCAATATCCAACTTTAGAAGAATTAAAACACAGGAGAGTTGATACTGACCAAATGGGGGCGGAGTCTGATCAGGCCACAGGAACTAACTAATCAGAACATGTGGGTGCTTTCTTTTATTTTACTCCTTGTGATTGAATCATCTATATGAGTAATGACTAGACATGAGAACTGAAGGCGTAGACCAGCTCCACCTCATGACTGACCGGTTGAAGCACAAGCTTTAAGTCCCGCCCCTTCCAGCTCAAACACATACAAAAAAGTAAAAATACACTGATAATTATTCCAGGGGTTCTTAACTCACTGCTGTATGTTTGAATGTTAACTATCTAACACTTTTACTTGTAATTAGTAATTTGATGCTAACACGCAGGATGTAGAGCCTCTAATTCTTAGACTCCAGTTCCAAAGATGCAACATGGCAGCTTGTGTAAACGAGACGTCATGCCTGATGGAAATTGGTGGACAAACTAAATAGTTTTTACTCATGTTCTAATGTATCTTAGCCATTTCAGAAAGACAGTACAGAGTTTTTAAATTTCTGAGATTAAAACTTCACAGCAGAAAAAAGCTGAAGAGCAGAAAAAAAATGTTCATCTATCCCATTCAGGCAGCCATGCTGGTATTCGAGGTGATCTGCAGCCTGATTGGCTGGTTGGGCCTCTACCTGTTGTTCTGTGGCACCTTTTCTCACCGAGGACCCGAGTGGAACTGTCGCCTGGTCACTTTGACCCACGGGGTCTTCATAGTCCTGCTGACAGCATACGTCGTATTCATTGACGGACCCTGGCCCTTCACACACGCAGGTCAGTGAGTCAAAACAAGAAATACATAAGACTAATCATTTCTTAGTTCAAAATCAAGGTCATGTGTTTTTGTGTAGCTGTTTGGTTTCTCATGAACACTTCTCCATAAATACAGGAGCTCTTCAGGTCTCTGCTGTCTTTTTCCAAATCCAGAAAGTTCCTCCCTGGATGAAAACCTTCACCAGGACATCCATTTTTAATAAAGATGAAATAAAGCAGACTTTTCTGTTATACTGATAGATTGTTTAATTTGTCCATCTTATCTGCAGGAACAGAAAACACCGAGCTTCAGATATTCGCCTTGGCGGTCTGCCTCGGCTACTTCTTCTTTGACATTGGTTGGTGTGTGTGTTATGGAACTGAAGGCCCAGTCATGATGGCGCATCATGCTGCCAGCATTTTGGGAATCCTCCTGGCGCTGCTCATGGGAGTGTCAGGCTGTGAAACCTGTGGAGTCATCTTCGGCAGCGAGATCACCAACCCCCTGCTGCAGACCCGCTGGTTCCTCCGCCAGCTGGGCCTGTACGACAGCCTGCTGGGTGACGCAGTGGACCTGCTTTTTATTCTACTGTTTGCCACGGTGCGAGTGGGCGTCGGGACTGTGATGTTTTACTGTGAGCTCACCTCTCCCAGAACACTGCTGATCATGAAGATCGGTGGTGTGATCATGTATACACTGGCCTGGGTGTTCATGGTGGACATAGCCAGGTTTGGCTACAAGAAAAGTAGAGCCAAATATAAAAGATGGATTGAGAACCACAAGCTGAAGGACAGCACTGCAGAAAAACTGGTTGCAAATTCAGACAAGGGTGACTGAGAAAGAGTGAAAGGCCTGACTCTGCACCAGAGTTCAACTAATAGTTCATATACTTTTAACATGAACACCTGAAATCTCAGCCATTAGCTCATTACTTCAGATTGAAGAAACAGAGATTAGATCTTACTAAAAACTAGCTAAGAGATAGTCAAAGTGGGGCGTGACCTAAGTCAAATAGTGCTGTTTTGAAACAATTTCATTTACAAAGACTTCTATTGTTAACCAAGGCAGTGGCAGCTGGAAGCATCGGCAGCTGGCAGCAGCGGCAGCTGGATGCAGCAGAAGATGGATGCAGTGGCAGCTGGAAGCGGCAGCTGGAAGCATCAGCAGCTGGAAGCATCAGCAGCTGAAAGCATCAGAAGATGGATGCAGTGGCAGCTGGAAGCAGCAGCAGCAGCTGAATGCATCTGCAGCTGGAAGCATCAGAAGATGGATGCAGTGGCAGCTGGAAGCAGCTATGTAAATTAACTATGTAAATTAACAGAAGTGCTGGTGGCTTTGCTTGAACCAACCGTTATCTTGTCTGTCCAGTCAGAAATAATGTTTCTCTAAAATGAGGTGTTCAAAGAGCTTCTTTCTACAGAAAGCCACTTCAAAACATTCAAACTAGTGCTTTCATGTGCTCTGTGCAGCTATATTTGACATAAAATGACAAATAATGAGAATGTTTTCAATGTTACAGCCTTTTGTGAATGCTGCTTATATCGGGTCAAAATGCCTTTAAAATGTTCAGAACAGAGGAATATTTTATTTTAAGACCAGCAAAATATCTACATTTGGAAACCCTAAATTAATTCAAATGATGACAATGATTATATAAATAAACGTGTTTTAAAACCAACATAAAACTCATTGTTGGTTTAAATTTGGACATCAACTCTGTGAAAAATACTGCCTCTATATTAACATTTATTCAAATTAAGCAGAAAGCTGTGCTAAAAGATCAGCAGAACTGGAACATTTCTAAGTTATTTTTAGCAGCCTACAGATTTATATTGCATCAGAATATTCATGCAGTAGTTTTTAAAGAGGTCCTTCCATTAAAAACGGTTTTTCTGAGGTTTCTGTTGAATATTTTAGCTCCACAGGTGTTCTTACCTTCATAGTGGGTGAAAACAGGTCAACAACTTCTCTTTCAGTTTTTATCTCTCAAACTACGCAGGTGGTGATAAAACCCGAGTTCTCCCGAGTCCGAACGGCTTGTATCTGTTTTATCACAACTCCTTTGTTCGTTATTATTCATCAGCTCCCGCAGTTGGTTGAAACCACACCCAGCATGCTGCTAGCTAAAAAGGTGTAGCATGACGTAGCAAACAGGAAGACACGAAATCTGATGTTGCCATGCGCAGCGGGGCAGGAAACAGTATACCTTGCTCTCATAGGCTAGTTTGTTAGCCAATCAGAGTCCAGCAAATTCGAATAATGAATATGAACGAGCTGCTGCTCGAGGCCTGACGAAAGGAGCTGGATGCTGGAACCTCCCGAATTTTAATGCAGACAAATTGAAAGGTCTGTTAATAAGTATTTCCTGACGTTATTTAGATATAAAATGTTTCATATTACTGGTTAGTACTTAAGAAATAACCACAAAGTCCTGAAATTTGTATGAAATGGCTTAAGAAAAGATGTTTTCAGTAAGTATTTCTGGTTTCAAAGCAACCGTGACAGAAACATCAACAAGAAAATCTCACTGTATTAAATTCACATATCTCTTTAATGAATGCCTCAAAATAAAATATTTAAATTTGAAATAAAAAGCTAAAATGACTTAAAAGACATGCCAATCTAAAGGCTTGTAAATAAACCCAAATTACCCAAAAAGTACAAAAAAATTCACAACCAACTTGTTTATATTTGTATTTACTTCCCGTCTTTTCCAGCTTTTTACTTTATATTCAGGCAAACTGTAACTGTCTGAATCAAGACATTTAATACGAGACATTAGTCGTAAATTAAATATGTTTTAAAACCTTTTAATGTCCTTTTCAAGAAATCTTTCCAACATATGATAAAATATAGATATTTAGCAAAAGAAATCTATAATTGTTCAGTAGATGCTAATTATGTTGAATCCCATAAAATCCAACAAATAAAATCATAAGATCTTTTTCATCTACTTGTGTCTGCTGACACAAACCATTAGTAAAAACACAAAAACACACAATGACACATTAAAAGTCCAACATTTACAGGAACAATTTTGACATAAATCATTGTGCCAAAGAAGAACACATAACAGATCTTTTACACTGACATTCTACATTTAACATCTTTTGGCCAGTGAGCGCGAAGTGCACATGTGATGATGTTGAATGAACATCTACAGTGGAAAATGTTCTGAGCTACAACTGAAGCCCAGCAGGTTCTTTAACATGTAACTGGATTATCATAAAGGCGACGCAGATTCAGGTTTTAAAGTATCTGCCTATTTGCAACCAGCACCAAAATTATCATTAGTTACAGTGATTCACTTTTACTTTCATCTTTTAGTTCTTATTTTAGAGATAAACTAAATATCTTTAACTTTCTGAAAATTAGCTGTGATTTCCAGATTTATTTGGCTGCATTGCAGCTCTATATTTATGTGCTTCTGGAGATTTAATATGAAGGACAAAAACAACATGGCTGCCAAAAGGAGACACTCTGATAGAAGGAATTACTTCTTATTAAATATTCTGGTCTGTCTCCGTATTAATTGTTTTTATATTATGACTGACTTCAAAATATCTTTTATCATCAAGTCCTTTTCTGAAAATTCCCTTTTTGAGATTAAGATGTTAAAATTATCTTAACAGTAAGAAGCCAAGAAGGAATAACATTCCAAATGGTCATTCAAAGATATGCAGTTCTTCCATAAACAGAGAGATTAGGGACTAATATGATGAAAAAAAAATTTTTTTCACTGTTAACAAGAAAAAAAAAAACATTTTATAAAGTAAAACTCAATTTACTTTCAATGTTTGGGAATGTGTTTCTTTCTTATTTGAAACATAATTTTACACTAAATAAAAATTATGCAACTTTTCAGCTGATTTATTATATTAATGTTAAATTTGACCTTTGTAGAAGCCAAATAACAGAATTTTATACATTTTAATGAAGTGAAACAGCTGGCTTCAAACCAACAGCTTGTTTACATCGTGTAAACAGTGAAAAACATCAACTTTACTTTCCTCTAAAACCTTCATCAGTCCTGAAGGCCAAACCTCAGACCTGTTAGTTTGATTCTATAAAAGCATTCTGCTACTTAGTACAGGAAATGATGTCATCGCTCACTAATGTTTTGATCCCAAAATTACTGCAGTTACTTTTTTTTACCACTTGGAGGCAGTAAAATAAGAAAACAGTTTGAAAACTATTCAAGTTTCTTTAATTACCTACTTTTAAGAAAAAGCTTTGACATGTTTAAGATGACGTGATTTTCTGGGTTTAATTAGTAAAATATATTATTATTTTTAAAAAATTAACAAAACAAGACAAAATACATTTCCAACAACATGCTCTGGGGTTAAGTCAGTTACTACCAAAATATGTTCATCTTATTAAACCATTAAACTGGTTACCATGAGATTTCCTTCTTCAACTTTTATTAACTTGTTTTGGCAAATAGGAGATTTTGATGACTTGAATCTTGGACGATTCTCAGAAAGGTTTGGTTTTGAGATAAATCCATGGAAACGATGATGATCCAGAAGACGGAGTTAAGGAGGTTCAGAGTAACGATGAGTGGGCCAGACCTGAAATCCAGAAGAAGCTCCAGATGGTGGTGAATGACCTTCCAACTTCCTAAGGCTGCAGATCTTCTCCCAGTGAAGGACTTCACGCATTTACTAAGTAGTTAGAATCATTTTGGATTTTCAGCTTTTCAAAAAGAAATAGTTTGAATTTTAAAATAAAAGCACAATTTCATATCATGGTTTGTTGTTTTTAGTCATTTAAAACCAGAGGAAACTAATTAAATTTTAAATAGTTCCTAAAATGGTGTTGGCACGTGAACAATATTACCTGTAATACTGTAAACAAATTATTTTTGTTTATGAGTTTCACAAGTGCTGATAGCTTTTCTTATCAGGTTTATCATCTGTGGCTGATATTAATGGATTTATATCTTTATTTTGGGGGAAATGTCAGTATTAACAGTCGCTAATCTGCATTTTTATTTCTTTACTGTTTTAAACTCCTACATGGGTTTTATTTTGTACTGAAGAACTTTCCACCAAGTCCTGAATGAGTCTCTTCATCACTCTGCGTGACCATAATCACTCAACTTCTTCTTCCTTTTATACATCCAGTGTATCAAATCATGATAGAGCAACAAGTCAACAGGTAAACTGTAATAACTCTCCTCCGTTCCAGCTGATTAATGAAGTTTGTAGAGGATTAATCCTGATTGTGAACAGAACAGCTTCCAGTGATAAACACATGAATGCCTTTAGGTCTCCATTCCTGGGCGACACTCATGTTAAAAGGTCCAGGATGAAGGTGTATTAATAGGAAACATCCTTCAGTAGAGATCAGGAAGTCTGTGATCACTGAATTCCATCTGAAACATACCAGACAGTGTTTAGGAGACACGTGTGTTTCATGAATGAAGATCAGGTGACGGAGCGAGCTGAAACACACCATTGTTGTCATCTGAGTCAGCAGCTGCGTTACTCTGAATTCGCTGCAGTTCGTTGTACTTCATCTCTACATCCTGCAAAAACATCATCAGCACAAAGTTCACAGCTGGTCAAAGACACGATTCAACAAAGACGAGCAGCAGAACACACAAAAAACTGTTTTTTCTTAATGTAAACCGTTACACGGACGTTACATGCTGAGGTATAATATACCAGTATATGAATTATTCAGCTGAATATTCATAGTTGACAGTGAAAAAGTTACATCCAGATGTGCAAATCAAGAAAAAGCACCTTAGTGGAACTGCAGGTTTATAACCAGGTGTTTTGGATCCATTTAAACTACATGGATTAAGTTAGTTCTGTACCACATAAATGACTATTAAAGAATAAAGAGGCTGTACAATAAGGCTGGACAGACAGGTGTCACACCTACAATAACACAACAATACTTAAAACAAGCACAGAGATGAACGACCCACGGAAACATTCAGGTAAAAGTTATCAGTGACCATGAAGGTGTTAATTATTCTGATGAGGTTTCTAGAAAACACACTGTATGATAATATGACGGTTATTCTCAAACATCAGCATCTGTTAATCTGATGCAGAGTAAATTAGCATGTAATCTTTATTGGCTTTAAAAAACATAATTATTTAAAAGTAAAACTTTTCCTGTTTGTTGCTAATTTCAAGGTTTTCATTCAAGCTCGTTCAAACAGTCTGCAGTTTATTAAAATATAACAGAAATATCTTTTGTATTTTAAGTATAATATTATTTTATCTCTTAAAGTCTAAAGATTTTAACATTAAAGAGTCCCTTCCATTAAAAACGTTTTTTCTGAGGTTTCTGTTGAATATTTTAGCTCCACAGGTGTTCTTACCTTCATAGTGGGTGAAAACAGGTCAACAACTTCTCTTTCAGTTTTAATCTCTCAAACTACGCAGGTGGTGATAAAACCCGAGTTCTCTCAAGTTCGAACGGCCTGTATTTGTTTCATCACAACTCCTTTGTTCGTTAGTATTTGGCAGCTCCCGCAGTTGAAACCTCACCTAGCATGCTGCTGGCTAAAAGCTGTTAGCATAAGACGTAGCAAACAGGAAGACACGACGTCTGATGTTACCATGCACAGCAGGGCAGGAAACAGTATACCTTGCTCTCATAGGCTAGTTTGTTAGCCAATTAGAGTCCGGCAAATTCTAATAATGAATATGAACGAGCTGCTGCTCGAGGCCTGACGGAAGGAGTCGGAACCCCCTGAATTTTAACGCAGACAGATTGAAAGGTCTGTTAATCAGTGTTTCCTGACGTTTTTTAGATATAAAATGTTTCATATTACTAGTTAATACTTAAGAAATAACCACAAAGTCCTGAAATTTGTATGAAATGGCCTCTTTAAAGTTTCATGACAGAGGAGCTACTAAAAACCGCCGTACCTGAAACAGGTAAAGCCGCAAGCGTCTAACTAAACAATGTACGACTGACTCCCTCCAGCACAGTCTTTCCATTCCTCATTCCTGAATATTATCTGTGTTTTTGAGAAACCCGACTGTGATTCGCCCTCAGCTCTACCTTCAGATACTGCAGGTCAGCCTGTAGGAGGCGCAGGTGAGTCATCAGCTGCCTGCTGAGGCCGGGACCGCCACCCGTCGCCTGTGAGGACGAGGACAGCAGTTTCCTCATGTCGATCACGAAATCAGCTCCAACATCATCGTCAGCGCTGCTCTCCTCAACACCCGCTTCAAAATCCAGAACCATCAAACCTCCTGGTGAAGCAGAAAATCAGATTGTTACAAACATCTGAACTAAATCCCAGAATATCAGCACATGTTTACCGTTACGCTCAGGTGTCTCAGAGTTCCCCGTGATGGCAGGTGGAGGCTGTGGGTCAGCTAAACCTCCACATGGTCTGCTCTCTTCACATGTAGCAGTCGGGCCCTCATTCAGCTGATTTTCAGGGGCCCCACTCAGTTTACGCTCATCTGTTTCCTCCTCTGCCTCTCTGCTCATCATGTGAGTAAAAATGGCTTGTTTCAGCATCGCCACTGGAACACAGCACATTGTTTTAAAATTTTTTACACTTTTAACTTCAGGATCTGATTAATTCAGAGAAATATGACACAATAATTGAGCTTACGCGTCTTTAGAGCTTCTTCAGCTTTGGACGTCGGCGTATTAAACTCAGTCTGATCATTTTCAACAGCAGTGTCCTGATCACATCCTTCCTGCAGCAGTCTGTTAGCCAGCTGCCCATCCAGAAAAGCCTCCAGCTCTGCTTCATCCACCTCCTCTTCCTCTTTTTCCACCCGTCCATCAGCTACAGCCAGCTCCTCTTCCTCGTCTTCTGATTTCAAGCCATCAAACGGGTTGAGAGGAGGCTGAATGTCCGGAGAGGAGAGGCCATCTTTACCTGGAAGGAAAATCAGTTTAATCAGTGTCAATGTGACGTAAAATGATCCAGATTTTTCTGTTAAAAGTTCCAAATGTCGTCAGTTAATGAGGATGAAGGTTTACTTTAGACATTATATTAAAATAAAGATCATATTTCAGGCTCACACAGTTTTACACTTCATGATAAAACTTGTTCTCCTTCACCAAAATAAAATAACAAAAAAAACCACAGAATTATACTTTCTAAAATTTAGGTTTAAAAACACTTTGATAAAAAAAAATACAAAATTCAAATGTTTTTTAACTTTATATTGACCTAAAACTAATGACAATAACCCAAAAATAAATGTAACTATTGAAGGTTTGACTGTGTAATATTGGTATATTAATACTTAGATTATAACGTGGTAAATAGTTGCACTATAATAATTATACCAGCACATAAGTGTGTCAATCACCTAATAATAAACAAATAATGAGGTAAAATAGGATAATTTAATATTTTAGGTTACAATGAGTTATAAATGGGAGTTTTTACATCATTGAACCACTTTGTATGATCAAGGAAATTAATTTAACAGATAAATTAATTGATGAATCAGGCCTGTTTATACTTTATTTAATGGAAAATTGCAATACTGGGTATTAAAAACTATCTTTCCATCTCCTGATTGAGCTGTAATGAAAAGTTTTACCTCATTTTAATTCATGTTAAACAATCAGTTAAGGAATTTACCTGAAGACATGATGCTTTCCGTCAGTGTCTCGCTGGGTTCAGTGCTCTGTTTGGGCAGCTCATCATTCAGGATCTCTACATCGTTCTGCACCGCTCTAAAAAACACTTACATTGTAAATAAAAGTTCCATAAACAACATAAGAAAACGTGGAGATGTAAATGTGCTCACTCAGACTGAGCTGGAGGAGTGTTGTTGTTGTGAAGTTCAGCTTTAATGGCATCAGCACATTGTGTGATCAGACACTGCCACCTGGACAATCACACAGCAGACTGAGAAACACAAACACAAAGCTGACAGAACGTTTTGTTTATTTCTAACAAGAGACGCACGTTCTGCGGTCGGACATCGTCTGAGCCATCAGTTCGTACATCTGAACCCCGTTTTCCGACATGGACAGAACAAAGAAGGCCTTGTTGTCTGATGAGGAAAACATTTCAATCATTTATAGATTTAAAACATCAGACTTCACAGTGACCGACAATCTTACCAGTCGCTACTGGTCGAACCAGAACAGTGTTGAGTTTGATGACGGGACTGAAGATGTGTTTGGTGTCGGCAGCACTGACCAGGTTCTTGCCGTGAAACTTGAGAACCAAACGCTCGTCCTGTTTCTGCAGTAAAACCATGATGTCCTCCAACAGGACTGTATAAAGTTCTTAAAGAAAGACATTAAACTCAGTGTTAAAGCCTAAAAATACTCGTTTTCTAATTTTCCAGTAATATTAAGTGTATATGCACCGATTGTTTTGTCTTTATTGACTTTCCAGGAGAGCGGTCCCTCATGTACCATCTTCCTCTTGGTCAGATCCAGATTCTACATAAAAACAATCACATTTCATTTTAATGGCAGATTTTAAAAAACAAACTGAATCAGGAAAATATTCAACTTGAATCAAAACCAATAAAAAGAGGAGGGTCTTCAGCTGTGTGTCAAAGTTTTCAAATAATTTATAGTTAGTGTAGTCTAAATGGGTCTGGGATCTATTGAGACAACAGAGGTGTTTAACATCTGCATCGAAATGAAAATAAACTTTATGATTATTTAAAATGTATCTCAAGGACAACATGTACAGTGAATCTTGGACAGGACCAAAGGTGGAGCCTTGTGGAATTCCAGGAGTGGGGACTAAAGATGTGCAACAGCTTTGTTAAAAAGTCCAGAACCTCTTCTGAGAAGCACCGTTTATTTCATGTAACAGTTTCTTACCCTCAGCTCCAGGATCACTGGGTTCTCAATCTGTTTAAGAGACGAGACATCAAGTCTTCGCTGATACTCCTCTAGTCTCTGTCAAGACAAAACAGAACTCAATAAATAAAATATATTCCATTTGGTTAAGGTCTGGTCCAGTCAGGTCCAAGTCAGTCAGGTGAGGCCAGGTCAGGTCAAGTCAGGTCCAGTCAGGTCCAAGTCAGTCAGGTGAGGCCAGGTCAGGTCAAGTCAGGTCCAAGTCAGTCAGGTGAGGCCAGGTCAGGTCAAGTCAGGTCAAGTCAGGTCAGGTCAGGTCAGGTCAGGTCAGGTCAGGTCAGGTCAGGTCAGGTCTAGTCCAGTCCAGTCAGGTGAGTCCAGGTCCGGTCCAGTCCAGTCAGATAAGGGCTGGTCAGGTCCAAACAGGTCCGGTCAGGCTAGATTTAGTTTAGGTTCCTCAACACTTTGAAGCAAAACTGATGATTTTTTTTGGAGAGTAATATTTTTCTCTGGCTCTGTTTTCTACTAACCTGATTTACAGAGAGACTGAATTTAACTGTAGTTCATCAATCAGCTGATTAATTATGTAATTTAGTAAAAGAACTTTTATTCCTTACGAGACATCTCCAATCCATGTCAATACATAAAAGACTCATTCAGTCTAACGTCCATTATACTTTTACAAAAGTTTCCATAAACATAGAAACACTGACGACCCCTCTTCAACACACAGTTCAGTTTAATAAAGAATAAACTCGATTTTACCTGTTTGTTTTCAGCCTCTTTCACTGCCTGGTTAACGTGATTAAGGATCTTTTTACAACACTCGCCTGCTTTCTTCACCTTTTCTCTTTCTTCACCATTTTCTATCAAAACAAAAGAAACCAACATGATCAACAGCTTTATGATGATAAACAAAAAACATTTAAGGTTTTTACCAGCAAAATCATATCCAGTGATAATCATACCAGTGTATTTAGCGATATTGTCCAGGAGCAGTGGATACTTTGTCACTCTTTGCATCTCTACAGGAATGATGTCTTTCAGCTGAAGCCTGCGACACATGCGGTTACTCCTCGCTTCCTACACAACAATTAAGACAAGAACACAAAATATTTCTAAACATTTGTGTCCTATCATATCATAAACAACCTAAAATCAAGGTGACTGATTGTGTGACAGTGTCGTGCTGACCTGCATGAACAGGTTGAACCTCTGGTCTTTTTTCTGCCTGCTTTTGATGAGTGCCAACGCTGATGGCTGGTTGCTGCAGAAAGTTCCCACTGCTCTTTTTATCTTCTCCTCTTCCTTCCCAGTGAACTAATATAACAATAAAAGAAAATTTTGTAATTACAAAATTAGTATAGATCGCTCTGGATTGTAAAGGTGTGGCAAAGTACAGTGGGGCAAAAAAGTATTTAGTCAGCCACCAATTGTGTAAGTTCTCCCACTTAAAAAGATCAGAGAGGCCTGTAATTTTCATCATAGATATACCTCAACTATGAGAGACAAAATGAGGGAAAAAAATCCAGAAAATCACATTGTCTGATTTTAAAAGAATTTATTTGCAAATTATGGTGGAAAATAAGTATTTGGTCATACAAGACCACTGATAATCTCCCTCGATCTGGGGCTCCACGCAAGATCTCACCCCGTGGGGTCAAAATGATCACAAGAACGGTGAGCAAAAATCCCAGAACCACACGGAGGGACCTAGTGAATGACCTGCAGAGAGCTGGGACCAAAGTAACAAAGGCTACCATCAGTAACACACTACGCCGCCAGGGACTCAAATCCTGCAGTGCCAGACGTGTCCCCCTGCTGAAGCCAGGACACGTCCAGGCCCGTCTGCGGTTTGCTAGAGAGCATTTGGATGATCCAGAAGAGGATTGGGAGAACATCATATGGTCAGATGAAACCAAAATAGAACTTTTTGGTAGAAACTCAACTTGTCGTGTTTGGAGGGGAAAGAATGCTGAGTTGGATCCAAAGAACACCATACCTACTGTAAAGCATGGGGGTGGAAACATCATGCTTTGGGGCTGTTTTTCTGCAAGGGGACCAGGACGACTGATCCGTGTAAAGGAAAGAATGAATGGGGCCATGTATCGTAAGATTTTGAGTGAAAACCTCCTTCCATCAGCAAGGGCATTGAAAATGAGACGTGGCTGGGTCTTTCAGCATGACAATGATCCCAAACACACCGCCCGGGCAACGAAGGAGTGGCTTCGTAAGAAGCATTTCAAGGTCCTGGAGTGGCCTAGCCAGTCTCCAGATCTCAACCCCATAGAAAATCTCTGGAGGGAGTTGAAAGTCCGTGTTGCCCAGCGTCAGCCCCAAAACATCACTGCTCTAGAGGAGATCTGCATGGAGGAATGGGCCAAAATACCAGCAACAGTGTGTGAAAACCTTGTGAAGACTTACAGAAAACGTTTGACCTCTGTCATTGCCAACAAAGGCTATATAACAAAGTATTGAGATTAACTTTTGTTATTGACCAAATACTTATTTTCCACCATAATTTGCAAATAAATTCTTTAAAAATCAGACAATGTGATTTTCTGGATTTTTTTTCCTCATTTTGTCTCTCATAGTTGAGGTATACCTATGATGAAAATTACAGGCCTCTCTGATCTTTTTAAGTGGGAGAACTTACACAATTGGTGGCTGAATAAATACTTTTTTGCCCCACTGTATTAAAAAAAAAACTCAGCCTTACCCACGCCAAAAGATCATCTCCGATCTGACCAATCACTGACGTCTCTGTCCTCTTCCTTATTGCTGCCATTTGTTCTGTTATGAAAACTGTAAAACACAGTGAGTAGAGATGTGTATGAATTCACCTGCTGCCTTTCAAGTCCCAGATGAGAATGATGTTACCATGCAGCTGAATGATTTCCTCCAGGTTAATGAAGATGTGTTTAATGTCTTCAGGTGGAAGGATGCCGTCTCGGTTCAGTCTCTGGCAGAAATAACAGTCCAGCACCCTCAGCATGCACAGGTGAGCGCGCTCGGTGTAGAACAGCTCTACAACGCAGACACATGAGCTCATCTGACTGTGTTTGGTCACTTTCACTTATAAACATGAAAGCTAATAACTCACCATTGATGACTTCCTGTCGTTTGATCTCCTTTGGTGTTAAGCTCTCCAGGACTCCCCGACTGACAAATTTCTGCCAGTTTAGAGGATCTTCCTCACTCTCCACCTCGCCCGCCTGGTCGTCTTCACTCTGGATTTCAGCTGAACTCACTGAAGACTGAACTTCAATCCTAATTACAGATACAAATTAAAGAATTCTTCTTTAAAGTGTCTCTGACATGTAATTTTGATGTATTCATTAATAAATATTTTATTTTTGCCCTGTGGACACTTTCCCACATGAATCTGAATGCACAGATTTGCCATAATTAAGCTTAAAAATTGCATATTTACATTCATTCAAATACAATAAAGAGAATCTAAACAAAGCTATCAGAAACCAGTGTAGACATGCTGAAGCAGATCAGGAATCTGAATGAGACATGGACTCAGAAGAGACAATATGAAGAGAACCAGTTCTGATGTTCACAGATTATATTTGAGCTGAAATCAGTTTTACAGGCTGATCAAACGCGGTCAGTCTCAGTGTCATCGTGGACAGATAAACAGCCAGATCAGAGCAGGAGAAGAAAAGAGACCAAAATAAACCGAGAAATGTCTCATAGTGTTATTAATGTCAGATCCTGACGTGTGTACGCGACTCCGGTGACATCATCATTATGTCAGGCCGTGTGCTTTTCCAGTCCACGTGATTGCGTGTGAACCGACTGGGAGTGAGCAGTAGAACCATTAACACCTCTAAATGTTTCATCGATGCCGGAGTGTGTCAGAAACACTTTAAAATATGTTTCTGGTTGAAGGAATGTCTCAGCTGGAGCTTATAAACCCATGTTTTATGTTTGATCTGTATTTACTTCATTAAATTCTCAGAATTCTGGTTTTAAGAAAAAACCCAGATATTTAAAGGAATTGCTGTTGATTGATGGGAATTCAAACCAAGATCAAAATAAATCATTTTTCTTCTCATTTAGAACGTAAAATATCGTCTCAGAAGCTTAAATTCAACATATTAACGTCTATTATTGTAAGTAATTAGTATGAGTTGCTGAATTTTGTGCGATTAATTAAAAAGCCACTCATGACACTCTGATTTTAAAAGCTTTTCTGCCCGGGTCATCTGCTGAGGGGAAATCCTAGATACCTGAAGGAGTCCGGATCTTCCTGCTCCAGGTTGGACGGGTTGAAGTCAAACTGGGTGCTGGTTGGACTGGAGGGGCCATCCTGGTGGTCACCTGATGGCAGACCATCGCTCAGTCTCGGCTGGACACAGAACGGAGAGACATCTGTAAAAGAATAAAGAGAAAGAAAGAGTAAAAAACAAATTCTGGCAATGTTGTTTATTCTCTTCAGTCAGTCTCACAGATGCTGAACATACTGTAAATAAAAACCTGAATATCTTACTGGAGTCTGTTTCCTGTCCGCTGGTATCCGAGGCCTGACTGCTGAAGGGGTTTGGACCCAGAGAGGTGGCGGAGGACGCAGACTGGGTGCTGGTGTCAGATCCCTCACTAAGATGATTCGCTCGACTTCGTCCAGAACTTGCAGCAGCAGAGTCAGGAAGTTCAGGGATCCCAGCGGCCAGCTGAGAGAGCTTTGGAGACCGCTGCTTGTTCTGCTCCACGGCTTTACCAACTTTATATAAAAAAGCAAATGAGGACATAAAGACACGGGAGAAAAAAAAGAAACTGACATCACCAACATGTACATGCTCTCTCCTAAAAATACACTCTTCCTTCCATATTTTTGTGACTCATATTTACTTTTTCCTAATTCTCACAAATAAAACCTTCTGGTTAAAAGCTGGATCTGGGAAGGTAACACCCTGCAGGCAAGAATTAAAATAAAGTTTTCTCCTCACCTGACGTGGAGTCCACTCTGGTCAGAAGACGAGGAGCGACGAGGATGTTGGGAAATCGAGGTTTTTTCACCTTTTCCTCTCCCTCCTTTTCAGGTTTGTTACTTTTCACCTTGTAAATAAAGTAAAACTCTTTTTTTCAGGGTTTCTAATGTAATTATTCTGTGACCATGTTATTTTATTATGTTCGATTGATTAATTTCACTGGAAGTAAAACAACAAAAACAAGGTCTCACCTTAATTTTGGGCAGGAAATTGATACGTGCACGTTTCTGTTCGAGCCCACGAGGTTCCTTTACTTTCACTCCAAGGTGCTTCATATACGTGAGAATCACATACTGCATTGTTTGGCTGCAAAAAATAATAATAATATATAAAAATAAACTGTTTTTTTTCTAAAATATAACAAAATGTACTTTTAAAGTGTCTATAACACACAGTTTTTATGTTATTATACTACTTCATATGAGTCAATATTAAATTTGTGCCCAGTACCTAATTTTCCACATAAACCAGGAAACAAAAGCTTAAAATTCTTTGAATGTTCCTGCGAGATGTAAACAAAGAGCTACATTCTTCTGTTTACAGATTGAGACTAAAGCTCATAAAAACATTTATATTTGCCTAATAAAAGTGTAAAACAGCATAAATCTGCACCATGATTCATTAAGTTATAAAGCTTCTAAAGGTTTTATTAAGACCTGAGTGTGTCTGAAACACTTCAACATTTTTAATATAAAAATAGTTTTTAATGATCTCATGATGACTAAAGAACATTAAACTCTACAATATTCATATTACATGGTAAAATTAACAAGTTGAAGAGGTTTTTCCTGGTGCAACATTTATTTATTTATAAATATAGACATAAAAAGCAGAAGAAAAACTAAAATACTTCTCAGAAACGAACGACTCTGACTGCTCTGTGGTTGAGTGAAGATGTAAAAGATGTTAAATCTAAAAGAAAAGTTCCTTTTCTCACCACTTCTCCTCTTCTGACGGTTGAGATGTCAACCTGAAAAAGCACCAAACGTTCAGATGAGGACATCAAAACGCACGTGATTGTTGATGTGATGCGTGTTCTCAGACACTCACAGGATGTCTTCGATCTTGGAGAGGATGTGTTCTGCACATGAACATTCCTTCTCCAACGTCTGCTGGTCTTTCCCTTGATCCGAGTCCAGCTTGGACAGCTCGTCTTCAGCCAGCGTCAGACCCATGCTGCGTTTCTGTCTGCATGTAGAGACAGACACTTTATTTGGTGATGTCATCTTCTGACAGACACGTATCGTTATGATTAGGTATCCTTTAAATGTAAAGCAGCTGTTACCTGAAGTCTTCCAGGTTCTTGTGCAGATCTGATAAAAGGGATTCTTGTAACACCTGAGTGTAATGTTTGCACAGCTCCTCTGGAATCAGCTCCAGCCTTCGCTTCTCTGGCACATTAAAAAAAACAGAGGAAAACCAGTCAGACCGATAGGACACTGTCAGTTTGGACTTCAATTGAATCTGAAGGTATAAAACCAAATAAAACATCTAAAAATAATTTTAAAAAAAGCTAAAATAAAATAAAATCTACAATTGTTTACAGAAAAAAAATAAATTTGAACTAAATAACTTTTGTAAAGTATGATAAACAGATAAAATCAATACAAGACTTGCTAAAATTAGCATTTTAAATAAAAGCTAGGCGGAACAGACACTTTTAAAAACACAAACCAGGATTATCGTAAGTAAATAACAGCTGATCAGAAGTTTGAGTCCTCTTCAGGAGATCTAAAGGCTTCTGAGGTAAAAACTCATCTAAAAACAAGTGGGACTAAAAATAGCTTTAAAAACCTTTTAATAACTAGATCTTATCCAGGGGTCGTGCACCTGACTTACACATGGACTTGGATGGAGAAACAGAAGACAATGTTTTTAAAATAGTAACATTCAGTCTATGTGACATTTTTAAGCAAAACTTTATTTTGAATCAAGTGTGATACCTTGATGGATTTAATGCTTTTAATCTTTTAATCTGCTTCTTTATGTAAATAATCATCTAATGCAAAAGTGATGGTTAATAAATCCTAAGAGTTTTAAAAATGGACTCTTGAGGTTCGTGTTGCAGCTTTTTTATCACTGACATTTTATTCATTTGATATCAATTAATCCTTTAACTTTGGTAATAATTAGGATCAGCGTATAAATAAATACACAATTGTTTTATTGTGATGTTTGAAAAGCATCTAAGACACATTTTCCTTGTTTTTTATCTCTTACCCAGTTCAGCTGTGATACTTTCAGGCACTCGGACTTTCAGATTCTGGATAAAACAGACAGATTGAGAGGAACAATCACATCAACAAAGTGTTACTTGTTTAAAAAAATTTATGAAAATCACCTGAACAATAAGAAAAAGGACGAATTTGAACTTACTGCTGTTCGATCTAAGAAAAGTGAGTGAAACTCCAGGAAGAAGCGTCGACTTTCCTTGGAGCTGGTTTGCTTGTGCATGTCAGCGTAAAGATAACAAAGCTGAGAAAAAAAAGGGACGTTACGGTTCTGTAGAACTGAACTTCCTTTTCTGTATCTTCTATTTATTCACCCAACAGCTGCTATTTATGTTTATAAATTCTGACATGCAAAGTGTCATTTCTCTGTATAAATCTGAGCATTTAACATCACTGGTATAATTATAGTTTAGTTTGAGTCTACGTACCAGTGGAGCAGGGTCAAACTGGGACACCACATGATGGAGGAAGACTGCGAGGTGAGCTGGTCGAGACTTCAGCAGATCGATACTCTGGAAGAAGCTGCTCTCACCGTTGATCTGAGGACAGAAATCAGTTCCTTACATGAAGATAATGTTGTTTAAAAGTAAATGACTTTGCTTTATGAACCTGCTCATGGGGAGGGTCAAAATCTTCGTCCTCTGCTCCAATGATCTGGGGGTTGAGGATGTAGGGAGGGCTACCCACAATGCACTGGGCACTGGAGTCCTAAAGGATAAAATCAGGGTGATTTATTGAGTTGATTAAGGTTTTTTAAGCACGATAAAAACAACATACAGCACTTTCAGAGTTTTTCCTGATGCGTCATGATTTAAAACTGTTTCTTTGTTTGTTTTAGAAAACATGTAATTCATTTGTTTTATGTTGCTCTGAGCGTTTTGCAGCTTCTTCAGGGATGAAATCCTCATGAGTTATTGGTTATTTGACTATTATTTACACCCAAACTACTGTATTTTGGGACTCTTGTGTTGTTGCCAGGGTAACATCAGGAAAGTGACTAGTTGCTCTTATCCTTCAGATCTGAGCTCTGATTGGTGCAGACGATTTTTAGAGCTGTAGCCATGTAGGGCAGAGTTGGCGGTTTTGTCGGGGCATGGTAGACATTTTATCATTTCAGTGAAGACTAATTAGAGCAGACTGCAGGCTTTTCGGAAGGGGAGTAGCCTCTCTGGGTCCTGCTTCTACAGGAAATGTGTAAATATGCCGAAACAAATAGAAATTCCCTGGACATTTTACAGGAGCGTCCTTTTATATACAGTCTGTTCTAACTTCTTTACACACACACTTTTTTAGGGTTTGTTGAATATGTGCATTTCCTTTTTAATTAAACATGTAAATCTAATTTACAACTAAAGGATAACATTTATTTGTTAACTGCTTAAATTGAAGTCTGAGGACAAAAAAAGCTACGTGTTAAAAATGTTTACCATTATTTTTCCACTAAATATTTGATGTGATAACTAGTGACTAAGTAAATAACAGCTTTGTCTCACAAACTGGTTAAATAATTTGGCCTTCATAACCCTTTAGGTGCCAGAGTTTTATTATGAGGATCTTATTTTTTGATGACAAATTTTCAGGGTTGTAGCTTTAAAATAACGAGCAATAAAAAGGATAATACTATAATTGAAGTTCTACAATTATTTTTTTTTAATTATTGTATTTAAAAATAAATTAAAAATCAGTAAGTTGTAAATATTTTCCTAAAATCTCAATATTTATACAATTGCACACCTTTGAACAGAACTACTTATATGTTATGAAAATGTTGTTTTTTTTAGTCACATAAAAGCAGGACAAATTTAAATAAACTGCATTTCACAACAAAACTATATTTCTGAACCAAACTTCTTGTTCCTGCATGTCCAAGTGACACAGATTATATCAATTTAAACTGTTTTTGTCATTTTTTATCTCTAAAACCAGTAAACAGAGAAAGAGTCCACCTCTCTACCCACATACTGGACTTGTCTTATACATGGTTACTATTTATTGGTAGTTAGAAACAATGTGTTAAGGTAAAGGCCTGTTGTAATTCTGTGATTTTGGCACCCAGAGGGTTAAAACTGATTTATTATAAAATAATAAAACTATCTAAATGCACCATGAACAGCAACAACCATCTCTTCCATTATTTTATTAATCGGTACTAAATAACTTTTCTTTAGTGTCTCAGACGGTCGTTGCTAGAACCGGTGTTCTGTAGAAATATGCTACCTGTTGAGATGTGCTACAGATTCCTTCTGCACATGTGCTGTTCTACAGTCTTGTTTCTCTAAAAACATTTTATCTATTAAATAAATTCTCCCAGGACAGAAACACTAAATATGATGTTATTTTTACTTTCTTTACATTGTCAGAGCGACAGGCAAATGTTTGGACACACCCAGAGGAGAAGGACCTAACAATGGCCGATAAGGACCCAGAGGGCTTTTATATAGAAAATATCAGAGAAGGATCACAAAAATATGTTTAAATAATTAACAGGAAACACTCACCATAAACAAGAATACTGTATAAACTTCTAATGACATCTTGTTATGAAATAAGTTGTTAATTCGTACTATGGTGGCATTTTTCATTAGGGCAGCATAAATCATCAGAACACCACTTCCTGCTGCGACCTGAATTACTGAAGTTATTAAGTGTGATATAGGAGGACCAGAGACGAAGCTGAAAGTGTTTTTCGGTGAGTCTCCACTCAGGCCAGTTTCAAAACACTAGCTTAAAGTTATTTTGTACTATTTTAACCAGGATGACAAGATCTCCTGAAGGTGGTTGCATTTTATTTCACCTAAACATAAAAATTCAGCCATAAAAATATTTTTAAAAAAATCTTTTTTTTTCCAGTAATGAGTGTGAACAAACTAATACAAGTTCTGAATGGGTTTACATTCTGTCTTTGCTGTGTTAACACCGCCTGCAGAACCAAAAACCGGTTCATGGTCATTTCACATTCTTGTGAAAGAGAAGGTCACCCAAAGAGCTGCAAAGTCCAGATCTCTTGATTAGAGATGCACCAAACAACCAGCTTGTTACAACCAATTTGCATCGTGACTGAAACTCAAATATCTGATTTTCTTTGAGGAGACTGTGTGTATAAATGTGTCTCACAGCGTTGGGAGTGTCCTCAGAGTCGGGCAACAAGCAGCCATGGCAGTCATCTCTACGGCTGAAATCCGGACTCTGACAGGGAGCCTTTCTTTTTCCAGAACTTTCTGGAAAAGAACTGTTGTGTGTCTAACAAACACACACACAGATGAACATTACCACACATGAAAAAACACCTAATTGATTGTTTAGTCTGGTGCTGAATGCTGGGAAATCTCCCAGAGATTACAAAGTATTTATAGAAGTTCTGATAAAAGGATTCTTAAAATAAATATAGACTGAGAGGCTTTGTGTTGGTTTTAGAAACTACAATACATCCCTGAATATAATTACACATACGCTGCAGCTTCTGGTAAACTAGTTTGTCAAATAACAGATTTGTTTCTATTAAAAGTGGATTTACTGATGTTTTGCACTTTGTCCTGTAAATGACCAAAACAGGAAAAGAAAGCAAAAGGTCAGAATGATGATATGATCGTCTGAAGTGCTTGCAGTCATCATCTCATGCTTAAAGGGGAAGTTCAACAGAACTATTCCTGCTCTGGATTTGGATTCTCAAACCCTAATGGTAGATTACACATGCACCAAACTCTCAACTATCTGTTTCTAATTAAAAAGTTGATTTTATTCATTTATAATTGATCTACTAAGTGTCAAAACACATTTACACTCTAAAAACTGCAATAATTAAATATGATCAATCTTTTTTACATAAATCACTAAAATCCATAAATAAGAACAAGTTAATTGACTAAACAGAATGACATCAGCTGTGCTGTTATACTCACAACAGTGTTGTTGATTAGGGATCCACCTTCAGAACTGAAGGGTTCTTTAAGGGACGACCCACCGTCTCCCTCCTCTTCCTCAGCACTCCTCGACCTGGAGACTCCATCCTAAAACAAACAGAAATCTGTCATGAGCCACGTCTGTCCTTGTCATAGTGAAGCTCCTGTATGTATATGCAGCTTTTAGGTTCTGTTTTTTAATCGCTTTATTATTTTGTTGTGGTTCTCATCTCATCTGCCTCACCTGAGACAACACCTTTTCCCGAACATATAAAACACTCAGCCCAGTCGTGTCTTGTTGTCAGATCTGCTTCCTGTCTGACATCATCACTTCTGGGTTTTTAGATTACTCAGACTCATGTTCTGCTCCAGTGACAGCAGCCACAGATTTATCACGTCTCACTGTTCTAGTTTAGCAGATTTTGGATTACTGGTTTTAGACTTTACTAAAGAAAATGATTTCTTGTTTTGTTTTTATTGAATTGATTTTCTGGGTTAATGTATTTTGGTTCTACCCACAGAGGAGCAATCAGTGGTTTTAAGTTCCTTTGTGTGTCTGTAAAAATAAGCTATTTGTTTGTTTGTTGAATTCAAAATCAGCACAAAAATAAACTGTTAAAAAATCCTCAGCTTTAATTAAAAACCTGCTAATATAAAATAACTCCCTGAATCCCTGTCTGAAATATAAAGGATGACAATTCAGTTTGACAAATTATTCATCATGTATGACAGGTTACATAACATGAAACATTAAAAAGCATCAGCTCATCTGATGTGTATGAAGTTCAGACTGTTCTCTAACTGTTTCAGTTTTGCTCTTTTATTTCCTTTTAATTGCAATAAAAATAGTATTTTCATGGGAAAATCTGATACATTACCAATTCTACACATCTATCAAATCTGATATATTTCATATAAAACATAAAAAAAACTAAATTCACCACCAATGTTACTGATTAGGCCTTAAAACTGTCAGAATTACAGTCGTTTTAAATTCTGATGTTGCTTTCTTATCCTTCTTATGCATATATATATTTTTTTTTTCTTATTTATATATAAATAAGAAAAATGAAAAACAATTTAAACTCATTTGTGCTCTTCCTTTTAATTGTGTCAGTTTTAATCCTCCATAATAAATAACTTATTTTTTTAAACTTAAAGATAATCAAACACATCAGAATATCTGCACAATAATATGGGCGTGTCAAATTTTACTAACGAGCCATGAAATCTTCCCATAAACTGAATTTATACAGAAACAACTTTAAAGCCAATTATTCACAATAACTAATAATAAACAATATATTGTTTTGCGATTTAGCTGTTTTAATTAACCCTACCGTGCATGATACAGAATGAGTCAGACGCAATGGAATGATGATGTCAGTTCTGATAAAAGTTAGCTGGGGTGAACAGAACCAGTGTGACTCATTAAACCAGTCCGACCCGCTCTGTGAGTTTATATCAGATACTTTTACAGTAATAGTGTTTAAATTACCAGATTTTGACAGTATAAATACTTTTAATGATACTTCTTCTGTATCCAGCAGCTGCATCGGTAACCAACAGAAAACCATATTTACCACATGTCTTACCTCATCAGGTGGAGAGCAGGCGACGTGGTTCAGGGAGCTGCAGGTTGTTCTGTTGGATTGATGTTCACCTGAGAGTGCAGGTGAGTTGGGCGCTGACGGAGGAGAAGGTGCATTAGTGTCTTCTTCTTCTTCCTGCTCTTCCCTCTCCTCCTCCAAGGGGATCTGAGGGAGTCCTGGAGGCCTCCCCAGAACCGTCAGGGCTACATAAGAACCCGCTACAAGAAATATTTGATAAAAGAAATTCACAGAACAAGGTCTTTAATATAAAAGAAGTTAAACTCTGCATTAACTCACAACAGAAAGATTAATCACATGAAGCTAAATGTTTTTTATATATGTTAACTGCAAAGTACTGCAGTTGTTTTGGTTTATCTAAAATTAGTAAAGCAGGAGAATCATGACGTTTGTGTAACTTTAAGGCTTCTGTGAATCTGGCTGGACGTGTTTAACAAATAAGAGAAAGTCACTGGTAACTTTATGGGGCAGTTAAATGTGACTGAATTCAGGTTCCAAGATTTAGAAGAAAAAAAACAAGGTTTGGTTTCTATTGTTACTTCAAACGGCTTTAAAGTGGCTAAAACTCATGAGATTGATGAATCCGAGCTGGATACTTACATTTTATCAGCTCCACAACTTCTATATGGTTTGAGTGTGTTACTAATCTCCCGTTAACCTGTTACACAAGAAAAACAAACGTTACAGGGTTTAATCTGAACACATGATCAACGGTGTTTAATCAACTTCAAGAATCAAGTAAAGTTTTAACAATGTTCTCCAAAAAAAGAGCGACAGATTTCAGATACCATGGCAACCACAACTGAAACTTCAACTGTAAAAAACGTTTTAAATTCTGCAACAAACAAAAATGAAATCACCTTCAGTTGAGAAAGAAATTGCAAAACTGGAATAATTATAAATTGTTCCACAATAAAAATGTTTTAAAAACCCATAAAAACTAAATCCATACATTAGCAGATAAACTGAGTTCACACATAATTTCTGAAAGTAAAAAAAGTTGGTGTTAATCTGATCAGTTCCATCCTGATGCTTCAAGCAGACCTTAATGATCCTGTCTCCTGTCTGTACACCAGCTCGCATCGCAGCTCCATCTGCAACACGACAGCCAATCAGCTTACAGATATTAATTCTATATAACTGTTGTGATAATGTGTGTGTTTGTTTGAGTCTTACCTTCTTTCACCAGCTGTACAAACACAGGATTGTCTCCACTTACTGTCAGGCCAAAGCCATTTTCATCTCTTTGGATTATCACACAGCGCTGGACCAGACCTGACATTCAACAGGCATTTTAGTAGAATAAATACAACCGCACGTTGTCAAATACATCAAAAAACTAAAATCCAACCCAAAATCAAGATGTGCTCTTTTACAATTTATGTTCAACATATAAATGAAGACAGATTATCAACAAAACTGCTTAGTGACATTTGGCCTCATTCTTCCGCACACAGTCTGGAGTGTTCACTGGGAAAAAGTCTCCATACAGGAAATGACAAATCAACAAACTGAAACAGAAACGGCTTCATAAATAGCAGCCTGCGCTTTCTGTTGGAAACTGTTAACCGTCTGGGTGGCATGGTGCTCTCCATTTGGATTAACAAAAACTTCAGGATTATTTGACTTAATAAAGACAAGAAATAGGATGATAACTTTTATTTGTTTAGTTTTGGCTATTAAACCACTTCTATTCACGGAGAATTATAGTCAGCAATTTACTTATAAACTTAAAGTTTTATCATTTTATTGCCTTTATGTTTTACATTGTGCTTTTTGCATCCTTAAATAATTGTATTTGAAGTTCAATGGAAGTACAGATTCATTTATAGGCATTTTTCAGAGATTTTACATGATTTTTTTTAAATGTTTAGGAACTATTTCACATGCAACATTAAAATAAAAGATTTTAAACAAGATACCAGTATGTTCGATTTTCACCAAAATTAGTTTGATTTTGTCATTTTAGATCACAAAAAAATAAAATAGAAGGTTTATTTTCCGGTTTCTTTAAGAAATGATAAATATCACAAACTGCCTTTTAAACATTGTTAATAAAAATACAGAAACACAAACGTTAGGAGGAAAAATTCTCCTTGTAAATTTAAAAAACATTGTGTTTCAGTTGTAATTTTTTTTAATTAACTGGAACTGATGGGAACAACATTTTTAATCTATATAAGAGTAAATTAATAATAATAAAATTAATCTGTTAAAATATTGACAACATATTGATGCCAGAAAAAAGGATCAGGTCACAAACCAGAAAAATGAAATTAAAGACATTATCGACAAAATAAATTAAAATCCAGCAAATTCTCATTAAAACAGAATAAAAATGACAATAAAACTTGTCTTAGAAGATTCATACTTTGTTGAAGAATGAATGTGGTCACATCAAATACAAACTTAAAGTTTTATAGACTGAGATTCTGCTTTAAAAACTCAATTTTCATGTCTAAAAACTAAAAATAATATAAAGAAATGAAGCATAACATCACATTATACAGCACTATGTCTGTATATTTTCAGTATAAATATAAGATCCAGTAAAGTTGACTCAGAATTAAACTGGAGCATGAATCCTTGTTTATGTAATAAACAGAAACTTCTTCCTGCAGCTGCTGAAATAATTCACAATCGGCTCGTCCAGTTTTTTGTTTTTTTTCGCACTTGAAAGTATCATCTGAGAGAGCTGAGTGGATAATTGGTTGTCTTCTGGACTCCATGTGAAGCCTCAAGACTCAGGGTGAACAAAAGGGCAGGAAGGATTAATGTCAACCCTGTAACCCGGGCAACCACCCTAACAACTTGTTTCTGAACACTGCCAGCACCCACATGGTCCGTGTTCGCCTGTGCAGCAACCTCCAGGCAAAATACACTGAATGAACACAGACTCGGCTATAAAAGATGCTCTAATTACAGTAATAAATCTAGATTATTTTAGTGACTGATTCATTTACTAGTTATTTTAAAGGATTAAGTCAGAGTTAAGATGATCTTATGTTGGGAAAAGATGTTATAGCCAGTCTATAGACTGACACCCACTGGCTGTGTGTGTATTCTTATAATATTATAACATTATATAATGATGGTATAATAATCTATATGGGTTTGTCAAACACATACTTCAAATAAAGTTGCAAATTTGTAGATAAAGTAATTACTTTCTGAAAGTTTCAGTTAAAAATGATTAATATTTTGCCTTTTGGAGATGAATGAAAACCAAACAGGGTAATAAAATACATCAAATATACAGCAAGCGAACAGAAATCCACCTGATTCTCACCTGTTGGGTCAAACTCATGTTTGAGGGAGATGGAAGATTTCCCATTCTTGGGTTTTCTGTCTTTGAGGTCCTTGTTGAGAATGCTCGGGGTCCTGCAGAGAAGATCAGATTAAAGCTTATATTTTAGAGGTTTAAATTACCTTCATTGATAAATCAATAAAATTAGGCACTCAATAATATTCCCCAAATATACTTAATGGATCAAAGATGATGTTTTTGAACTATAAATATGATAAAACTGACAAAATCAAGAAAATAGAGCAATTTTAAGCTATAAATATAATCTGTTTTGGAAGTTATCAGCCTGTTAAGTAGCTGTTATCACTCCAGTAGATAAGGCTAAAAGCTGCCTCCATAATGGCTTTAGTGGGTTGTTACCAACTTTAAATAAAACGAGAAAGCTTGCTTTCGATGTGCAATCTGATGTAACGATTTTCAAGTAACTTGAGACATAAAAAAACATCAAAAATTCTGACAAGAAAACTGCAGAAACTGTTACAAGTGAATTGGATTTACTCTGTCCATCCAGGTGTGGAACTGCTTCTATATTAATGCCATAAAAACACCACAACAGTCTCCCTGCACTCCAACATGATGTGACTGATTTAACCTTTAGGAACTGCTCTTGAAGGTGGTGGTTCACATATTATTAGCAGCAGAGATTCCCTCTCCTCTCCAGCTCCTCCTCTTTGTTCCAAAAGAGGGGAATTTGTTTGTCTTGCAGCTCCTCCCTGAACAATAGGCGCTCTGGATTCTAAACAATGGCTCCCACGTCAGAGCCCACTTACTATACGGTGCCTTTGTGGGATACATTCCCGGAAACAGCAACCAGGGTTTTTGGCTCAGATTCAGCTTCCTGAATATGGGAGAAGGCTGCAAAGTAAAACGGGAGGAAGACGGGAGGGAGGAGGTGTCCATGACAGAAAGACTGAGCACTAAAGTGTGGAAGTTTTAACAGTTTGCAAAAGTGAAAAATCCTGTTTGAATGAAGTAAAATGGAAGAAATCAAGACACCAGATTTAAGGAGATAAAATCATTTTCCTGCATGTTAAGACTAAACGCTCGGCTTATGTTTAGTCTAGATTTTACTCTTACTCTTGCAAAAAAAGACTCATGTAGTCAATGTTTGAGGAGAATAAAAAAACTTTGAAACCTGAAGGTCCCCAAAAAATCAGGCAGCCCCCAAAGGCCCCTGAAGGAACCTCTTTGCTTATGTGAGAACACATGTTGATACAAAAGAAGAGCAGACGACCCAGTTCTACATGGATGGACAAATCATTACATTTCTAATCTGATTGCAGCCAGTCTGCTGCGTTATCAGCTTCTCTGACTCAAATTTCTGCCTCAAATGCCATAAATACCAGAAAATTCCTGCGGGATGATAAAAGACCCCAAAAAGGTCTGAAAAGCTGCAAGTTTAACAAGTTAAAACTCCAAATATAGTATTTATTATAAAACCAGCAGGTCATATTAATACAACTTCATTTGGGTTTTACTTTAGCCACATGACTTAAATAAAAATCATTTTACTAGTTTAACTTTGTTTGTAGGTGTTTTATTGTGACAGTGTCTTTTTATCTTGTTGGTTTTACTAAATAAATTACAATAAAATACAAGAAAAAATATTAACACAGCAGTTAGTGTCTGTTTTTTCTGACTCGATTTATTTATTCTTTCATAATTTAAACAACTGCAATCTAATTTGAACAAACTTCAATTGGACATGAATAAGATGTAGTTTCTGAGGATTTTCACCATCTAAAGCAGCGAGACAGCATGATAAAATAAAAACAACATTCACATCCAAATCAATGGAACTACTAATTCAGACTCACTCTCGTTTTCATATTTGAATTCTGCAGAATAAAAAAGTGAATCGAAATCTAACGAGTGCTGCCTAAACATGGATGTCTGCAATCTTTTCTCATCTCTAGAGGTTGAAATGTTGCATCATGCTCAGGTTGTTTCTCAAGAAATGCAAGAAGAATGCAACAACATAAATAAATGCCCGATAACACTGAAACACTTGCAGGGCAGAAGACTCCACTTCCCACTGCAGACCGTCTGACGGCTCTCTGTGCAGATCCCGACAGAGATGGCTGTCCATCTGTCAAACATCAGCTACCAGGACTGGGAAACCTCCCACCACATCAGGTTAATCAAGCTCAAGTGATGGACCGACTCATCACAACAACATTCTGAGATGGATGACGTGTCTGGGTCGGATGAAAAGACCGACTCCTCCAACTCTGAAAATATGAGGTTCGGATACCCACACGGAGGCAGAAAAGGAGCAGATCTCCATGCTCTCATGGTTGAAGGGCCCTGAAGGACTGATCCTAGTCTTCAGAAAGACCTCAAGCAGGTTACATCTAGACTTCTTGACCCTACAGACTCTGGAATTCTGTCCCACTGGTGTGAAAATTCCAATCACACTGCTCGATTCTACTGCTACTGTCACGCCACTAAAAATCTGACCTCCGTTCATCACCACCTCCAGTCTCTCCTGACTCAAAGTCTGCATCTGGCTGGAAGTGTTGGTCCTCTGGACCATGGTAGTAAATGGTAAATGTCCTGTATTTGTATAGCGCTTTTTTAGTCATTCAGACCACTCAAAGCGCTTTAACACAAGTTTTACATTTACCCATTCATACAACCAGATGTGCAAATCGGGGGACAACATGGGGTTCAGTGTCTTGCCCAACGACACTTCAACATGTGGTGGTGGAAGCCGGGATCAATCCACAACAGCCGCCCCACGTAACCCCTCCCCAAAGTATTTGCTCCCAATTTTGTATATTTATTGCTCTTGCTTGAATTCGACTGAATTCTAAGGCTTTAATGTGATTCAGTCCTCTGTGCAGAGATTTTAATTTCACTTAAGCTGATGAAACAGAGTCCTCTGCCCTATTAAGATGGAGAGGACCCCCCCCCCCCCCCCCCCCCCCCCCCCCCCCCGTGAAAAATAAAAAATTATTTGATCTAATTTCTATTATTCTGTGATAATTAATGTACAATAGGTTTATTATAATAAAAAAGGAGGGGACAGTGATGGATGTTTCCTATGTGGTTTCAGGGTGTTTTCTTTGTTGGTCTGAATTCTCAGTTCCTGTTTCATAGAAATTTATTATTTAAAGCGTTTTGGCTGAAAACTGTTAGTGGGTTAGGTTTAGATTAGGTTTTAAAACTATTTGAATTAAATTCAGAATCCTTTCAAGAATCACTCTGAATCAGTTTTATGTTTGTCTTTGACAACAATAAGGGGTGGAGTCTTAAAATTCCAGTCAATAACTTGTGTTATGGTGTTTTAATGGTTTTTTAAATGACAAAAAACTCCCACAAAACATCTAACTTACTATTTTACGCATCATATATCAGAGCTACATCCTGCAATAAAGCCTCCCAAAATGAATGTTGTCCTGTGAGCTTCATTATCTGACACAGCTGATCTCCATCACCAGCATGTGAACAACAGAGATGCTCCACACAAGCTATAAATTATTTAATGATCATCCTGAATGAATGTAGAGCCTGTGCATGAAAATCCTGAACATTATTTAGTGATTCTGGTTTATTTATGATGTCTTCAGTGAAGAATATGCAACTAATTCATACCTTTGAAAAAAGATTTTTGATTTAGATTTGTGAGTTTTTGGTGTTATGACAAAGTTTTTAGAATCAACAAACGTGTGGTGATTTTTAACAATGAATTAAGCAACATGTTCACATGTATTCAACTGACTGTAATTATAATTAAGACATTTAATTAATTAACAAAAGCTAAAAAACCTCCATGTTTGAGTTCAGGATGCTGATAATTTTTGGCGTGTCGTCCCTCCAGAAACTATATTGCAACTACAAAGTGCTGATGAGTAAACATCACCTGAGATTTTGTTAATGTGTGAGTTCATTTGTTAATCTGTGGAATAATTAAGAGACAAACAAACAAACAAAAAGTAAAAAAGCTAAGCGAAGCAGAAATGATGCTGTAATACAATACTGCATGTATCTGATGAGATGTAGGAGAAATGTTTCTTTCAAAGTAAAAGCACATTGGAGTTTGAATTGAAAGAATCTGGGCTTATTTTGTAAAACCAGTTGAGACAAAGTTGAATAAATAACAGCTAATCTGTGTTTTATTTAACATAATAAGGTTATATTTGCCCTGTACATGTTCAGCATGACTGGCTGAGTTATTCAGGAAGGGCTGGAGATCTGATGACCCTTATGGACATTGTTCGGCTGTGATGTCACCACTTCCTCTCATTACCACTGAGCTGAGGAGGGATGGGGGGGGGAGTGAGGGGGAGATGGGCTGGTAAACCTCATCTGAGCATGTCTGACCCTCACTGAATGAAACGTAATTCTCAACTCCACCTGACTGCTTCTTACCTCCCTCTGATCTTTAAACAGAAACTCAGCAGGACAGATTTGTGTGTCTATCTGGTATTAATTTCATTCAGGTTTCTAGACTCAACAAAGAAAAGTAAAGGCAGATCCTGCAGCTCGAGGGCAGAAGGTGTCAGCACAAATGTTATTGTTCAGGTAAAAGCAGGTAATCATTAACACAGACAACAGCCAGGTGCTTTCCAGTTATTATTCAAATCATGTTTAAAAATTATTAAAATGAGTTTCTAAAAGTCTTTGAACCCTTTTCAAAAGATTAACTTTATATTTAATTGGAAATTGTACAAAACTAATATAAAGGATTACACAACTGGAAAGGTTGTGTAATCCTTTACAACAAATTCTTATTGAAACAACTTAAAAAGCCCAGAAAGGCGGAGTCTGATGAAGTCATCACTCTCACACTCTACAATAAAGTTCATGTTTCTAATTATAAAATCACTGAGATTTTAGCAATTTGTCCAAATATCATCCAACCACACATCAAAACACAGCTGGAAATTCATTTTAAAGCTGTTAAAAATAAATTATTCTCTCACTCAAGTCACTGCATGGACACTGGATGCCTGTGCAGTTCATCCAAGCTTGAAAATTATAGTTGTTTATTATTTATTTGTTTATTATTGTTTATTTTATTTACCCTGTTGAAATTAAATAATTTAAAATATCTGGATGAGAAATAAAGAAAGAAACTATAAAACTAATTGATTTCCAAACAATATGTTGATTTAGGTTTCCACTCACCATATTCTTGTATGGATTCTGAAAAAGTATATTTATAGTAAAAAAGTTTTAGAATCTTTTATTTTGTCAAAAGATAAATAATTTTATTTTTGAAAACAATAACATTCATTTTTATTGTGTAAAACTATTTACTTTCTGCTTGTAAAGAAATGAAGATGGGGTAGAAATTGTATCAGAAAGTTAAATAAATTATTTTTAACAACAAATAATTCTAAAAGCTACTTATATTATTAAACTGATAACCAATAAATTAGTCTGATGATTTATTCAGTCTTTATGCTAAGCTAATAGCAGCCGTTGCTCACTGTAGCAGCAGTATTTTTCCATCTTGGCTTTATTTTCTTTTGTATTTAAGTGTAAAATGTTGGCTGGCTCATAAACCTTGCAGTTGGACCCATACTGAGTTAGAACACTAAGCTTGGAGCAGACGTCAACCCCGGTGTTGGAACTGGACATGATTTTAATGTGGAGTTTCTGATGTAAAATTCAAAGAGGCCCATTGTTTTAAAGGGCAGCAGAGCAGAAGACTGCCTCACTCACTTTCCATCAGCTGGAAGTTAAAAAAATCAAATGATTTTCTTTAACTTTCTGAGTCACGCGTGCTTTTATTTTGGTATTGCCTTGAAGAAAACCCCTGATTATTGAGATCAAAAACTCACTATAACTAATCTAACACTGTCAGGATGGATTAGCTAAAATTTTCCAACTTGTGTTTAAAAAATGGACTTTATTAGACCATGAAATCAGTTTTAAATCAGATTTAAATATATTCATATCAGCCAGTCTTTTCTAATTCCTGCTGTTAGTTAGTTTACCTGCCTGAGGTGAGGCAACGTGATTCAGGAAACATTTAGGAGAATCAATCTGCAGCCTTTAGACCTTTCAGTAGTTAATCTAACCTTTCTGACATCTTTTGTCTATCCATTCATCTTCTATACCTGCTTGTTCAGGATCTTTATATGTTAACAGGAAGCAGAAAGGCAACTATATCTACCCATAGACTGTATATAAGTAAACTGGACACAGCAACATAACATGGAAGTTGATGCTAAAACAAAACAAATGCCCCCTTGTGGCCCCTAAGTTTCAGGTCTCCCACCCCCAGGTAAATAAATGGAACATTTTAATATAAATTCACTCAGTTCTGTCAGTTTACCTAAAAAAAAATAAAAATTGAATTGTGTCTGCCGGGGATAAAATAATTACTAATGGCTCTTCAGGGGTTCCGTACTTGCTAAATTTCCCAGAGCAGCTAATGTAGAGATGTGGAGATAATGGCAATCTTTTAATGTCTGGCTCCTCGGAATAAATTATTGTTCAGACAAATAGGGGAAATCCACCCAAAATGTAAAGGCTACGTTCACATTTCAACCCACCTAATTCTTACTGTCACTGTTTATTGAATGGATTGTTAAAGTAAAAGTTTAACTTAAACAATTACACTGTAAAAAACAGGATGGGTCTTAATATTTTATATGTAGTAACTTTTACATGATGTGAATTAAGTCTGAGATCAAATTCATTTGATTTAAATAATGTAAAGAAATTAAATGAATGAATTATATATGATTTGTTATTACAAAAATACAACTATGATTTAAAGAGTAGAAATCAAAAATGTATTAAAAACAAACCTTAAATGTACATGTGATTTTACTTAGTTTAACATATTTATTAGTTTCAATCATTTTGATCTTATTTCCTGGTACTTTTTGTGCCTTGTGGACATTAGAGATGTACCCAGAAGGAACTGCAGACCTTAATCTTCTCAAAAGAAACAAACATTTAAATAAAGAATTTGGAACAGGCAGCTGTTGCACTTCACCTGATAAACTGAATCCAACAGACTGCATGTGGAATTTTGGAGGTTAAGGTATTTTTACTTAGTTATATAGGATATAATGAAACTTCTGAAAGTTTGTGCACCAGGTTCAGTTTGAAGATGGTCGATATTTAAATGAAGGAGGTTTTTATTTGGTTTTATATTTAAATTGAAATAATCTTGAGTTGTTACATGATGATTCATTCAGCATCCTTTTAGGTTTAAACAGCTGAAATGAGAATAAACCAAGTCGCAGGAACAAGAAACAAGCAGACCAACAAGATCAGAAAGTTCATCAAAGACCCAAACCAGATCCAATCTGGAGAACTGTGGATCAGGTTCACATTTCCTGTAGTAACTGAAATGCAGTTTTCATGTGATACTAGAGGATTATGGGTATTTTGTCATTTCAAACACATGAATACGACCTCAGAGACACTGTCCAGTGTTTGATTCTGCGTTCGGTGGAATCAACATATCAAATGAAAAGACACGTGCACCTGTTCTCTTATTATATCTGACATGTGACTGGATCATAAAAAGGAACCAAAACTGCTTTTCACAATAAAACTTGTGCCTCAGGTTTATTTTAGTTTTCTATTTTAAAGGACACACATTCTCAATCAGCTGGATGAAAAAAGTGTGTCCAAACTTTTGACTGGTGAAGATGGATGGACAGATGGACATATGAACTGATGGACAGATAGAAAAGCAGTACAGTCATCAGGACATTAAATAGTATAGAAAACTTTGACCTACCTGTCAGTGAGTGTTGGCTGTGTGCCACTCATTGGGCTTCCCTTAAGAGTTTCCAACTAATTCACCCAAATATCATTTTCATAACAAAGTCTGACTGTTTATCAAAACAGCTGCTTTATTTTGTCTCCATGGGGTCCGACAACATCCCAAAGATCAGCATCAAGGTTCATAATTATTCTCAAAGACTGGAGGGTTTCTGTCAAACTCAAACATAGACTTTCAAACCAGCGAAGATCCAGAAGAACCGCAGAACCTTTTCTCTGGGTGTGAATGTGTTTCAGTAAACAGCTTGCATCAGAAAGAACATCTGGAAAACTTTACAGAACACGCAACAAAGTAAACGCTTTCCCCGAACTTTCTCCTTATTTTACAACCTTCGAGTTTAAAACGGGATTTTTTCCGGTTTTTCTTCAGGAAATTCTTCCATGATGACAATCCAGTTTTTCCCTGCTCTCCGGAGAGAAATTGCGTCAAACTTTGGCTGAAAAACCCAGAATGAACTTTATCCCTTTTTTCATCTGCACGTCCTCTGCGCTGATCTGCAGCCGGTTGAGTTTCTGACGGATCCTTTAACACAAATATTCACTTTTAAGCTCAATGATCTTTTCAAACCGCTCGGTTTGGTGCTCCGCTGCATGATGCAAATGGAAAAAGGAAATGGTTTGCGCCCCCTCCCCAAAACAGCGGAGAAGAGCAGAAATGATGCGTTCAAGAGATCCTCGGAGTATTCTAAACTATCCCATTTTCGTGTTTTTGAAAATCGATGGGATTCTTGTTATGCAATCTGACTCCCTTTGGTGCTTTTTTTGTAAATATCTGATTATCAAGCTGCAACATAAATGTTGTTTTCGCTTCATTCATTCACTGGAAGCCCTTAACTACTAAGCCTAAATAAAAGTGAAAATTTATCACAAATTTTAGATGAGTTATTTTTAGTTATTCATTTTATAAAATGAGACTGGCTGTAAAAATATTGTGAATGAGAGTGAGAATATTCATACACAACATAGTAGTATTAGTGTGCATATATCAGTATTATTTCTTTAGAGAATTTAGTGTGTATCATTTACATAAACTGCAGAGTTTGATTGAATTTATTTGTTGTAGCTATTTAAAGTAACTTTGAATTCTCAAAAATATTTACTTCAAAGAAGAAAAATAAATAAAATAATAGATATGTTAAAGTAGAATTATTCACAGTTCAAATTAGGATCACAAAGGAATAAACAGGCCCTTCCATTAAAAACGGTTTTTCTGAGGTTTCTGTTAAATATTTTAGCTCCACAGGTGTTCTTACCTTCATAGTGGGTGAAAACAGGTCAACAACTTCTCTTTCAGTTTTAATCTCTCAAACTACGCAGGCGGTGATAAAACCCGAGTTCTCCCAAGTTCAAACGACCTGTATCTGTTTCGTCACAACTCCTTTGTTCGTTAGTATTTGGCAGCTCCCGCAGTTGAAACCACCCCTAGTATGCTGTTAGCTAAAAGTTGTAGCATAAGACGTAGCAAACAGGAAGACAAGTTGTCTGACGTTACCATGCGCAGCAGAGCAGGAAACAGTATACCTCGCTCTGATAGGCTAGTTTGTTAGCCAATCTAAGTCTAGCAAATCCAAAAGCCTGACAGAACAGGGAACCACCCGAATTTTAATGCAGACAGATTTAAAAGTTTTTTAACCAGTGTTTTCCAAACGTTTTTTAGATATGAAATATTTCATGTTACAGGATACATAAAAAATAACCACAAAGTCCTGAAATTTGTATGAAATGGCCTCTTTAACAAAGAGTTTTTTGTCAACATTGTCCACAGTGATACCCTGACAACCACTTCAGGTGTGAATCCTATCACCAATGTATTTACATTTGGGGGGGTATTTTGTTTCATAAAATAAATTATAATTTATAGATCAGTGAGGCAGAGCATATCAACAAATTGCATAATTCAAGATAATTCCAAGAATAAAAATGGGAAAATAATCTTAATTTTAGCTTTTCTTAGTTTTCGTCAAGTAAAAAAAAAACATGATAATATTACTAATGAAATTTATTACAGATATGTAATTCTTAAATACACATCAGCACATTTTCACAAGTTTGCCAATTGGATAAAGAGCATTACATCAGGTAAGTGGCACAACCTTCAATTCTGAATGACAAAACTCATAAAAATGTGTTTTGACACAATTCCATTGTAAAAAAAGATGTCTTTCTTTTGAATTTTGTTCTAATTAATTAGCTCCTATCTGTTTTAATTGTTTTTAATTAACACGTTTTCACGAAACTCTATAGTGACTTTTTTATGCCATGAAAACACAACTACAGATGGTTCATTTATACAATATGCTTTTTTCTTTGCATGTTTCATTTATATGCTTTGACTCAAAACATGCTCTTCCACACTGATAAAATATGATTTTTTTTTAATAAATTCTTTGGTTTAAACAGATTGAGACTGAAGTTAGAAGTACTGCCTCTCGCCTGTAGGTGGCAGCCCGGCGTCTGTCAGTATGAATAACGTCTCCTCCACACACGAAGAAGGACCGATCCATCTACAGACCAGCCGGTGGAACTTAACAGTCAACATAAACATTGGAGCATCTTTGGGGATTCGGGATCATTTCTTCAGTATTGGAGTTGTTTCGTTCTCGTATCCACTGGAGAATTACCACATCATGTGACAGATGGATTAAGTTTTAATGTTCGGATATACAGAGGCCTGGATGTTGCCCTGCTAACGGATGGTAAGACATTGGTTTGGTTTACAGACGGCTAGCTGGTTTGTGTTCGAGTTTCCAACATTTAATAGTACTCATTGTACCCTCGCATTACAAATTATTTTACTTTATTACCAGTACGTTTTGATTTGTGTTTCTTGCAGTAGATCGTGGAATCTTTTGATAAAGTGTTGACCCAGCTGTGTGTGGCGTTTCTCGCTGTGCTGGCAGAATTTCACCCAGCAAAAAGCGAACTTTTAATACGGTATTTGCTTGAATTTAATTATCCGACCTCGGTAGACCAACACATGCAAAATTGTTGTTAATGAGACCTCCTGTCACTTTCGGCTTTAAAGTTTTGCTTCAGGAAACATTTAGATTTAGCTAAATGGGTTCGGGCCTTGTTCTGCTAAGAGGCCCAGTGAGCTGTTCTGCGCTCGCTCGGTAAAAAACGTATGTTGTCAGTTAAATTATATAAAACACAAAACGTAGCCAGCAGGATTTTTTTAAATCTTAGCTACTTAACATCCTGTCTGTACATGACAGGATCTACCGTGACAGAACCCCTCATTTGGACTTAAAGACAGGCCTTAAAATGGACCCCTAAAAAAATCTATTGTTGACACATTTTCAAAACACAGTGAAAAGTGAATATAATAAACTTTACTGGCTTCTATACTTATTAAATGTAGCATCTCTATCAAACTTATCTGTTTTTAAAGACAAAAAGAGTCATTTACTAAAAAGAGAAATATTAGGGTGATAATTCCTTTAAAGATTGAGGAAAAAAAGCTTTCAGGTGACAAATCCATCAATCCCCAGGTTTCCAGAGGTGTTTTGTAATGCACACTTAAGGTTAAATCAATTAAACAATTAAAATAATATATTATTAACATAATAAAGAACTATTATCACAATGATGAAACATTTGCACAACAGAAAATCTTTAAAACACCCAAACATGTAGAAGAAACCAGTTTTGAGCAGCTGGACACTGCAGTGGCCACGATGCATGAAAAGGATAAATCATTCTGTAAATCCAGAAACATCTCTAACTGATGGCAGTTTAAAGCAGTATTCTTAATCATAAATGTAATATTACTGCTTGTTTCAGCCGATGATTCAGCTGGAGAAACCGGTTCTGACTGGTACCATGCCGGTGGTGTGGCCCACCATCCTTGATTTGGGGCGCGATGAATGCAAAAGAATTCTACGTAAACTGGGTAAGATCAACCTGTGGTGAGTAATCGAATAATACAAGCATCAGACAAAAGTTTTCAAATGTTCACACACATCTTAATTAGCAGTTGTATAAAAACTGGCAGCAAACTGGTGTGTGTTTCATAAAGCTTCTTGTAACTGAAGCTTCTTCTTGATGTTTGTTTTTGACTGCAGAGCTGGAAGCGTATGCTGGAGTCATCAGCGCCCTGCGTGCCCAAGGAGACCTGACAAAGGATAAGAGGGATCTACTGGCAGAACTCACAAAAATCCTGGGGTATGTTTCATTCTAAACATTCTAGTCCGAGAGGAAAGTGTGGTGAGTTTATTTCAGATAGATTTATTCCTGGTGTCCATCTTCTTCATCCTTGCAGCATCTCAACAGAGCGACATCGTGCAGAAGTCCGCAGAGCTGTAAACGATGAACGCCTCACCACTGTTGCCTATCAGTAAGTCTGCAACATCTACCGTTTTTTGTTTGTAAAGTTAATTGTGAAAATTTGTTATAATCAAAAGCGACAGTTGTCAGGATGTCCTTGGCCAGTTTTTAAAAATCTTTTTTGTTAACAACTGATTCAATTCCAGTTTGTTTTAACTATGTCACACGGTTCAGATTTAAACACGCCTGTGAATAATAACCACTCAGGTGGCGTGTCCTGTTTTCAGCATGTCAGGCCCCAACAGCTCGTCTGAATGGTCCATCGAAGGACGCCGGCTCGTTCCTTTGATGCCGAGGCTGGTTCCTCAGACAGCCTTCACAGCCACTGCCAATGCTGTGGCCACTGTCACAGCCAATCAAAATGCTTCGCTTCTGTCACCAGCTGAAACTGGAAACAAAGAAGGTAACGTCGAAGTTTTAACTCTTCCGAGGTGGTTATGCTTTTGTTGACACGAGTTTACTTATTTTTAAACATACAACTTGAAACATAAAGAACATAATCAATGAAATTTTGGGAATGGGAAGAACCAGTCGATGGGAGTGATGCGCATCACCATGCGGATCCAGGAATTTTTTTGAAGGATTCTTTATTATTGTGAGATCATGTTATGGGGTTTCAGATTATACCTTTAAAAGACTGTGTTTGCATGATATTAAAGACAGACCAGTCATCATTAGAATAAATAAATATAACAACACAAATCTGATCTGACGCAACAGATTTAAGGAACCCAGACAGAAGAAGCAAAAGTGTTCTCGTTGACCACTTCTGACTCTTTTAGAGAATCAACTTTAAAATGTTTTAAAAAAATTCAGCTTGTGCAAAATAAAACTCATTCTTTAGCATGTTGTGTTTTATTATTTGCTACTAAGGAAAAGGTTTAGATGATTTTATGATGGACCTGCCTGGTTCCAAAAGGTGAGACAGAAACACCCCTGGTTGTATGTAATCTATCATTTCTTTACAGTTGTTGTATGTTACTCGTACACGAGCACCACCTCCACTTCCACCAGCGCTACAGCTTCAAGCGGACTCGTAGGAGCAGCGGTGAAATCTCCACGACCCGCCAGCCCTTCGTCCAACGTGGTGGTGCTGCCCAGCGGGAGCACCGTCTATGTGAAGAGTGAGTGTCAACAGCAAGTTCAGCTCAGTTTGGTTTTCTAGTTTCAACACAAAACAAATAAACTGTAACAATTCTATAAATAATTCAACCCAATCAGCTGGTTCCTTAGATAGGAAATGTTTTATTATTAATTGGTTGATTTTTCTGTAAAGAGCCTTGAAATGACTTTGTCATGAACTGGCGCTTTATAAATAAATAAACTTGAACTTGAAACTTTGAGGCTGGTTAACACAAACTCATATAAATTCATTCATGTTTTTGTTGTAGTTTCAGAAATGAAATTACATTTAATTTTAGTGTTTTCAGCCAAAAATTGCTGTTCTGAAATATTTTAGAATGAAATCTGCTTTTTGGCCAGAAGGAGGCGCTAATGACCTGCTTTAATTCTTCTGTCAGTTTCATTTACACTGGAAACGTCCCAACAGTCAACTCTTTAATTTTTATAAGAATTTGAGATTTTGTTTTGTCAATTATGGATTTAACATTAATCCAGATGTTTCAGTGCATCTGCTGGTCGGAACAGTGCGTAAAATAAGAGAAGAAGACATCAAAACACTCAGAGCAAGTCTAATTACAGAGTCACAGTTTGTTTGTTTTACTTGAAATTAATTCCATTTGAATGGTTAGTTCAACAAAAATCTTTGTTTTGGAGGTTTTATTATCATTTCACTATCTGTACTTTACAGAATAATTTAAATATTTAGTTAATTCTTCACACGTTGCTTTGTTTTCTCAGTGAAATCCATTATTTTGTGCTCTGTTCTCTGCAGGTGTTAGTTGTTCCGATGATGATGAAAAGCCTCGCAAGAGACGACGCACCAACTCATCCGGCTCATCTCCTGTGATGCTGAAGGAAGTTACCAAGATTTCCCCGCCGGTATCCAAGAACATCAGCGTACCTGTGAGCAGCCCTAAAATGAGCAACATCATGCAGAGCATCGCCAACTCCCTGCCACCTCACCTGTCGCCCGTCAAGATCACCTTCACTAAACCCACCATCCAGACGACCAGCGCCACCACGCAGAAGGTGAGCCGTGTCTCTTCACTAATGTTTAACTTCTTCAACACGTCTCGAACACCTTCAAATCTCCTTTTGTTCAGGTGATCATTGTGACCACGTCCCCAAGCTCCAGTTTTGTGCCCAACATCCTGTCAAAGTCTCACACCCACAACAACGCAGCCAAGCTGGGCTCCACCTCCATCTTGACCACGCCCACCCAGAAACAGACAGTGGTCTTCCCAGCCAGCTCCAGCCCGTCGTCCAACCCCGCTGCTATCGCCGTGACAACGGTGGTCTCTTCTACTCCGTCAGCAGTCATGTCAACTGTTATGCCGTGTAGGTTTTTTTCTCTGCAGCAGCATGAGTCGATCAAAAGTTTACACAAGAATAAACAAACACTTTTAACTTTATAGCACAGGAGCTTTTATTTTATTTACCTTCACATCTAATTATTCATTTAGTCTGAAAAAGAAATCTGTTTCACTGTGTCAAGTGTTCGTCCAAAACATTGTTGGAGTTGTTAAAAAGTGCTTTTAATTTTTGATCCATCTACAACTAGATTATTGCCATAAAATAATTAATTCTAACATGATTCTAAATAAAATATATTTGTTTCTGGTTTTTGTAAATACACACTTCTAGCACTGATTGAGCAGCAACCTGCTGCGAGAGTTAAAAAACATCCTCCAATTGTCTCATCTTCTCTTTGAACTTTTTTTTTTTGCAGCTTCTGCTGGAGTGAAGGTCGCCTCAGCCAGGCTCCCCTCACCGAAAACCCTGGTGGGCTCCCCCACTCAGATCTTGGCTCATTTCCCCAAACAGCAGTCGCCCAAACAGCTGCAGCAGGGTTCGCCTTTAGGAGGCTCAGGTATCGCTCAGAGCCAGGTGACCACCACCCCATCCGGAGCTAAACCCACCATTCAGATCAAACAAGAGTCTGGTGAGCTTCACCTGTTTCACTTTTTCCCCTTTCAGTTCAGCTTTCATTTTCTTTTTCCTTCTAGATTTTTTCCTTTTTTTTTCTTTACTTTGTTTAGTTGGTCCTTTTACATTCCTGATACAACAATGAAGAAAATGAAATGTGGTATTCGTGGCTCTGCCAGATCTATGTGTAGCCCCGCCTCTTGTCGAGTTGTGGAAACACATCTGGATCTGCTCCATTTGAAACCATCTATAAAAGGGAGGGACATCTGATATAATATTTTAATGTGATTGGAGGACGAACCAGCAAGTGTCTGCCTTTGATGATTTATTTTTAGCCAATCACAGTAAATCAAGCTCTTGTAAATCCATTCGTGAGAAAAGCACACATCGTTACTACTAGGAAAAGCAAAACACATCTTTACCATCAAGAAATGATCAAAGTTCTTAACTTTAGACGGTTTTGCTGGAGCGGATTGGTGGATTTTTTTGGGTTTGGAAAACTCCAAAGAATTCATCTTGCAGCGCAAGGTTAATAAACTGGGACCTGAACTGTGAATTAGGTGTTGACTTAAAGTTATTTGATATGCAACCTTTGTATGTTTGTTTTTATTTTTGATCAAGGCTTTAAATTTGTCCTGTTGACTGTAAATAAATAAATAAATCTATTTTGTGTTTTCAGGGGTGAAGATCATCACTCAACAGGTGCAGCCCAGTAAAATCCTTCCTAAACCTTCATCTGTGGCTCTGTCCAGCAGCAGCTCGTCACCCATCATGGTTGTCAGTAGCAACGGCACCATCATGACCACCAAACTGGTCACCCAGCCAACAGGTAACAATCCAGATGTTCACATCTTGGGTTTGTGAAATCAGCAAAATTATTATTTAAGGAGCTGTGAGATTCAAGAAAAGTACATTTTGATGACATTAGCACAATTTTGTGTATGCAGCTACCCAGACCACTTACACAAGACCCACAGTTGGTGCCAACATTGGTGCAAGAATCTCAGCCACCAGCGGAGGTACCACCTACGTCAAAACGACCAGTGGCAGCATCATCACGGTGGTTCCCAAGTCTCTGGCCTCTCTGGGAGGGAAGATCATCAGCAGCAGCATCGGCTCTGGTGAGTCTGCGCTCTTTCTTTGACCTGCAGCGTCGTCGTCACCTTTGACTGAACTCTAAGTCTTATTATGCAACAGGGACGACAACTAAAATCACCACCATCCCCATGACGTCCAAGCCAAACGTCATCGTGGTGCAGAAAACTACAGGAAAAGGAGCAACTATCCAAGGACTGCCGGGTAAAAACGTGGTAACGACGCTGTTAAATGCCGGGGTGAGTCAAACACCAAGAACAGAGAAGAAATATTTCAAACTGATTTTGTTTTTACTCCTTTTTATGAATTAAATCCAGGTGTTTTCTTCTATTTACACATTCGTGAAGAGAAACTTGAAATTATTTTACAACCCTAATTCCAAAAACGTTGGGACACCCGTTAAAATGTGAATGAAAACAGAGTGCAGTGATTTTTAAATCTCATATTTTATTCCCAGTACAACATAAACAACTAATCAGATGTTAAAACTGAGATATTTTACTGTTTCATAGAAAATATGGTCTCATTCTAGCTTTTATGGCAGTAACACATCTGAAAAAAATGAAAGGCAACAACTGGAGGAACAGTCACATGACTGAGGAGCCCTTCAGAGAGGCGGAGCCTCGTAAATGTAAAGATGGGCAGAAGTTTGACAATTTTAGACCAACTTTATTTAAAAATGGTGGAATAAGTTGAGAAAATAATATTTGTTTATGGGAGTTTCAGATTGTTGCTTTCTGGGTTGTTTGGGTTTTTTTTCGTCACAACCTTTTTGGAACTGTGTTCACCATGTTTAATTTCTAGTTTGTGGTATTTTGGAGTCCTAACAGGAGACTGATGCATCTATCACTTAGTTTCATTTAAACAGAACAGGGAGTGTAAAACTAAAGCACGTAAATGCTAACAAAGATAGACAGTTACAGACATGCTAATTTCTGTTTTGCATCTTAATTATATCTCAGTTTCTTCAAAATTTACCTCCAATTTTTATTCATAATTTGGTCGTCAACCCCTCCCAACTTTCTTTTCTTGCACTTACAGATGTGCGCGATGAGTATTTGTTTGCGAAATGTGTTCAAATTTTAAGCCAAACGTTGAGGCCCTTCCACTTTCAACTCAACGTTAAACAATTAAAACCACCTCCCTTCCCCTTCAAACATTTTGGAAACCCCCTGAAAACAGAAACCTGAACATCTCCTACCTGTTTTGGGTTTTTTTTTTATGTTCGACCAGAGTTTAACTTTCCAGACCCCGATCAGGGCCGTTATTTACAAAACAAACTCTTTTTCTTTCACTTTTTTTCATTCTGATTTCCTCCATCAGATTTGGAAACAACCGATTTCTCCACTTTAGAATTCGACTTCTCAGTTTTCACAGGTAGATAAATCTCACTGTGATGATTTAATCTTAACATCTGTTTTATTTTAAGTGAAAATACTTAAATGGAACTCATTTTTAGTGTTCAGATGAAGAAGAAATGAGCTGACAGGCTTTAACAGGTTATTTGTATTGAGGTCGATACCAACAGGTTCGTCATTCATCCTAAAGGAGGTAAAGACACCTGATAACGCTGAGACCTCAGAAATAACAAAAGATTTTTATTGATGTCTTTTACTAAAGAGCACAATATGAGACTCTGAGCTTGAAATCTTATCCTCCATTTACTTCTTTGTACCTGAGAATTAAACCAGAGGCCAAAGTAAAAGGAGTAAAAACCTTTTCAGCCTCTTTCTAACTGTTTTTCTTTTTTTTTTTTATTTTACGTCTGTAACTTCAGAAATGTTTTTAACACACTGACATGTTTTTGTTCTGTTCCTAAAAATTGGAAAAATACAAAGTATTTAGTGAAAAATGTTCAAATAAAAAAAAACCATGAAGATGTTGAATATTAGTGTATTGCTAATTTTTGTGTCATATTTTAAACTTTTTATTAAAATAACTTTTCTTTGTCTTGTCGTACAGGTTTCCTCATATTAAAGGTTTAGATTTCCTGGAAAGAAAACATGTCTGTTAATAATCATATGATAGTTTTAATCTGAGCTCGTTATCTGTTGATTAACGATGGCGTCACAGCCGTTTTGGTTAAATTTTAAAAACACTGTTTTGCACAATCTCATGCTGCAAGATGTCACTCAATCAGTACGAGCTTGGAGTTTGTCTGAAATACTTTCAGCTACTTCCACCGATTAGTATCAGTAAAACTGAGTAATAACCATTTCTGTGTTTCCCTAATATTGATTAGCTGTGTCGGCCATCTTGGATTGGATTGTCTCTGAAACTAGATGTTTATTCAGTGAAACAAACACACAGATGTGTGAAAACGTCCGCCGTGTGTTCACAGGGTGAGAAGAGCCTGCAGGCGGTTCCCGGGACCAAACCAGCCATCATCACCACCTCCAGACCCATCACCAAAATGATCGTCACACAGCCAAAAGGCATGAGCTGCGGCTCGCCGTCCACCGCCACCAAGATCATCCCCACCAAGATCGTTTACGGACAGCAGGGCAAGACGCAGGTCAGACCTGTTCCTCCTCCTCATGCAGTCAGACATTTATATCATGACTCTTGTGTTGGACATTTTCTAGAGAATTAAACAAGAGAAAATCCCTGTTCTGGTAACAGGTTATTAAAATGTAAGCCCTGGTATGTTGTTTAAATAACTAGTATTTCTGCAGTGTTTTTGTGTAGCTGCGCCTGTTGTGGTTCTGTGTTAGTCTCTGGAAACATTTGGGATGGAACGACTTGGAGTTCTGTCTAATATTCTGTGTAAGATCTGCTCGATCAGGAAGTGAAACTAAAATTTAAAAAATGTTTAGATGGATTTATTTAGTGTTTTTACTTGCTGCTTTATTTATTCAGTTTGGTTGACCTCTTCAGTGAGCTTTTATGCTACATCTTAGAAATCTCTCTGTTGTTTCCTGTTTGGAGGACCAAGTTGCTTAAATACCCATAATCCTTGAACGCAACACAGGATGTTACTTCACTGCATCCACATGCTGGATGTTACACAATAAATATGTTGCTATAATAAAAAACACTGGTTGGTAAACACTTTATTACACATACAAGTTTTCAAAACTACTTCAGCTGTTAAACAACAGTCTTATGCAACATGTGGGATGTCCTTCAGGCACAATCACATCATGTTTTAGCTGAACTCTGAAGTAAATCAGATCCTTTTCTTTAAAAGCAAAGTTTCGTCTGTAAGCTCAAACGTGATCTTTGTTAAGATTTTCATTGAAATTCTTCGTCCACGTTATAGTAAAGACTTCATTTCTCTCACAGACGGGTTGTTTTATCTGTTAAATGCAGAGCGATGCTTGTTGTTGTTTGTCAGAAAGTAAAACGAATCTTTAATGATTTGACAACGCTGCAGACATTTCGGGGATCTTTTCTTGCTAATTTCTACAGATTTAACAACAGAAACTGATTCTACAGAAAGTCTTATAATCTCTAAAATGCTAAAATCTCTCTGTGGGATTTAAAAGTATGTTAGATGTCATAAAACGAAAGGGCAACCAATACCTGGTGGTTATATTAAATCTTCCAAATTCCCCCAAAACCATTTTTCTTTCTTTTTCTGGAGCATTCATGTTTTAGACGCAGCTGTAAATAGTGATCATGTTAAATTCCATGTTTTAAAGGTTTTTTCATGGTTTTTGAACATTTAATACAAAACTTCTTCACAATCTGCCGTCATCAAACTAATCACTGGTGTTATAGTTTCAGTCATCGAGGGAAAATGAGATCAGTGAGTCATATTCAGTTCATACTGTATCATCTGCCCACTCGTTACTTCCAGTGTAACCTTAAAATCTGCAGAACCTCTCCATTAAACTTCTCATTTTTAAGTCATTTTGTCGCCATCGCCTCAAAAAAACACTTTCCATTGACGAAATTGGCTCCAGTTGTGTAACTTTGTTTCCAGTTTCTGTGATATTAACAGTTTTTCGCAGTAATACTTCTGACGTGTTGAGGTTTATGATCTGACATTTAACAGAAGTATTTCTGCTGTTGTTCATAAACGACCTTTAAACTTTGAATCTGGACCCGTTGATGTGAATGTGTCGAGTTGTAGATGACCTTTATTGTTAATTGGTTCTATGGCGATAAACTGAAATGAATTATCAGGCTAGTCGTCATTTAAACTCTGTTATGATAAAAAAAGAGTTTTGTAGTTTCCAGTTTCACGTTGATCTGTTTGTTCATGATATTTATCGAAGAGTTAGTTTTTGTTTGTCAGACAATTAAACTTCTTAAACTGTTTTTAAGTGATAAATTCTGGACAACGTTCAATAGAGAGTTTCCAAAAAGGTGTGTGAAGGTTCTGAGCTGTGCAGAGGGAGAAATGTGAATAAAGAATATCGGACACTGAGTTTGACAAAACTGTGAATAAAATAAAAATAAATTGCAAACAATTAAGACACTTTGTGATTAAACTGTGATATAAAAAGTCGCAGATAAAAATTCAGTTTGATTCCAACTGAAAAGTATTACAAACACCGTCTCTCTCCACAGCCAGAAAGCTGCCCCCAGTTTTCAGTTTATCACACTGATGAAGATGATGAAGAACTTCCTGCTGATTTACTGAAAGTTTCTTCTTGTCATGCAGGTTCTCATCAAACCTAAACCGGTTTTCCAGACGGCTGTTGTGAGTGAACAGACCCGACAGCTGGTCACTGAGACGCTGCAACAAGTGACCCGCGCCGCCGAGGTCAGTCAGGTTCAGACCTCTGGCCTAGACGGGTCCGTAAAGGATGAGATCAGCATCATTACGGAGACCAGCAGCCTAATGGGAGAAGCCTCCCAGAGCGCCGCTCAAGGTAAACCAACCCCCCCCCCCCCCCCCCCCCCCCCCCCCCCCCCC